>JAMZAV010000685.1:0-297115 GCA_024449915.1 Sweltsa coloradensis | reverse complement strand
GTTAGTGGCTTTCGCTTACGGCCCCCAAGTTACGAAAGGGGCCGTTTGAATGGGGAGGCAGGATCTTTTTAGAGAGAGACCTGTAGAGAAGGGCGCTGCTTAGAGGGAGCGTTGATTGCCCTTGGGGGGCTGTCCCCAGGGGGGGGGGGGACTTTGACGAGACCGGAGCATGATCTTTAGAGAGGACCTGTAGAGAGGGCGCTCCCTAGAAGCTTTGTGCTTTGCTTCAGGACATTGGACGAGCTGTGATGCAGTGACTTAGAGGAGACTGTAGAGAAGGGCGCTGCTTAGAAGGCGTTTGTGCTTTGCTTTCAGACAATGACGGCGTGATGAGTGATCTTAGAGGAGACCTGTAGAGAAGGCGCTGCTTAGAAGGCGGTGAGCTTTGCTTCTGAGGACACTGAGAGCTGTGATGCAGTGAGAGAGACCTGAACCCACGTGTGACCGACAATACAGGAGGCGCTGCTTAGAAGCGGTGACTTGCTCTGAGGACACGACGAGCTGTGATGCAGTGAGAGAGACCGACCCACGTTGTACGACAATCAGGGGCGCTGTTAGAGGCGGTGAGCTTGCTTGAACTGACGAGCGTGATCATGAGAGAGACCTGACCAGGGACGACATACGGAGGGCCCGCTTAGAAGCGGTGAGCTTGCTCTGGGGACAGGAGAGCTGTGATGCAGTGAGAGAGACTGACCCGGTACGAAAATACAGGAGGCGCTGCTGAAGGCGTGAGCTTTGTCTGAGGACACTGACGAGCTGTGATGCAGTTGAGAGAGACCTTACCCACGTGTGACGACAACTGCAGGAGGGCGCCGGGCTTAGAAGGCGTGAGCTTTGCTCTGAGGACATTTGACGAGCTGTGATGAGGAGAGAGACCGAACCCACGTGTGATGACAAACTACAGGAGGGCGCTGCTTAGAAGGGGGTTGAGCTTTGCTCTGAGGCCCACTGACGAGCTGTGATGCAGTGAGAGAGACCTGTACAGGAGGGCGCTGCTTAGAAGGCGGTGGGCTTTGCTTTGAGGACACTGACGAGCTGTGATGCAGTGAGAGAGACCTAACCCACGTGTAACGACAACTACAGGAGGGCGTGTTAGAAGGCGGTGAGCTTTGCTCTAGGACAGTGACGAGCTGTGATGCAGTGAGAGAGAACCTGAACCCACGTTTTAACGACAACTACAGGAGGGCGCTGCTTAGAAGGCGGTGGGCTTTGCTTTGAGAACACTGACGAGCTGTGATGCAGTGAGAGAGACCTGTACAGGAGGGCGCTGCTTAGAAGGCGGTGAGCTTTGCTCTGAGGACACTGACGAGCTGTGATGCAGTGAGAGAGACCTGAACCCACGTGTAACGACAACTACAGGAGGGCGCTGCTTAGAAGGCGGTTGAGCTTGTCTCTGAGGAAAACTGACGAGCTGTGATGCAGTGAGAGAGACCTGAACCCACGTGTGACGACAACTCAGGAGGGCCGCTGCTTAGAAGGCGTGAGCTTTGCTCTGAGGAAAATGACGAGCTGTTTTGCATTTGAGAGAGACCTGTACCCACGTGTAACGACAACTACAGGAGGGCGCTGTTTAGAAGGCGGTGAGCTTTGCTCTGGGGGACCTGACGGCTGGAGCAGTGAGAGAGACCTGAACCCACGTGTAAACAACTCAGGGGGGGCGCTGCTTAAAAAGGGGGGAGCTTTGCTTGAGGACACTGACAAACTTGATGCAGGAGAAGACCTGAACCCCGTGTAGCAACTACAGGAGGGCGCGCTTGAAGGCGGTGAGCTTTGTCTAGGCCCATGCAGCTTGAGCATTGAGAGAGACCTGAACCCACTTTGTAACGACAACACAGGAGGGCGTTGCTTAGAAGGGGGTGAGTTTTTCCTGGGAATGAAGCTGTGAGCAGTGAAGAGACCTAAACCCCAGTGTAACGACAATACAGGGGGGCGCTGCTTAGAAGGCTGGCTTTGCTCTGGGGCATGACGAGCGTGATGCAGGAGAGGACCTGACCCACGTGTACGACAACTCAGGAGGGCCTGTTTAAAAGGCGGTGAGCTTTGCCTGGGGACACGACGAGCGTGATGCAGTGAGGAAAACCTAACCCACGTGTACGACAATCGGGAAAGGCGTGCTTAAAAGGCGGTGAGTTTTTGCCGAGGAAAATGACGAGTGTGAGCAGTGAGAGAGACCTGAACCCCACGTGTAACGACAACTACAGGGGGGGGCCCCGGCTTAGAAGGCGGTGAGTTTTGCTCTGGGGACACTGACGAGTGTTGCAGTGAAAAACCCTGAACCCACGTTTTACGACAACTACAGGAGGGCCTGCTTAGAAGGCGGTGAGCTTTGCTTGAGGACATGACGAGCTGTGATATTTGGGGAGGACCTAACCCACGGTACGCAACTACAGGAGGGCGCTGCTTAGAAGGCGTGAGTTTGTTGAGGACATGGCTGTATGATGAGAGAGACCTGTACCCCGGGGAACGAAAACGGGGCGTGAAGAGGGGGAGTTTGCTCTCTGACGACTGTGAGCAGTGTGAGCGGGCCAGTGAGACAACTACCGCACGGTGCTTAAAGAAGGGGGGCTGCCTTGAGCGACGAGCTGTGATGCATTGAGGACTGGAACCCAGTAAGGACAACAAGTAGGGACTGCTTAGAAGGCGAGGGCTTTGCTCGATTAAAAGGGCGAGCTTGTGCAGGACAGGACGTGGCCATGTAAGACAAGGAGGCGGCTTGAACGACGAGCTTGCTGAGGACACTAGAGCTGTGAGCAGTGAGGCCTGACCATTGTGACGAAACTACAGGGGGGCTTCGAAGCGGTGAGTTTTGCTCTGGGGAAACCCCTAAAGAGCTGTGATGCAGTGAGAGAGCCTAAACCCCCACGTTTGAACGAAACTACAGGAGGCGCTGCTTAGAAGGGGGTGGGGCTTTGCTTGAGGACATGACAAAGCTGTGAGCAGGAGAGGACCAAAACCCACGTGTAACGACAATTAACAGGAGGGCGCTGTTTTAGAACCCGGTGGGTTTTGCTCTGAGGACATAAAGAGCTGTGATCCCGTGAGAGAGCCCTTTTAACCCACTTTGTAACAAACAACTACAGGAGGGCCCCGGGTTAGAAGGGGTGAGCTTTGCTTTTGAGGACAGTGACGAGCTGTGATGCAGTGAGAGAGACCTCAACCCATGTGTGACGACAAACTACAGGAGGGCGCTGCTTAGAAGGCGGTGAGCTTTGCTCTGAGGACACTGACGAGCTGTGATGCAGTGAGAGAGGACCTGTACCCACGTGTAACGACAACTACAGGAGGGCGCTGCTTAGAAGGGGTGGGCTTTGCTTTGAGAACACTGACGAGCTGTGATGCAGTGAGAGAGACCTGTACCCATGTGTAACGACAACTACAGGAGGGCGCTGCTTAGAAGGCGGTGGGCTTTGCTTTGAGAACACTGACGAGCTGTGATGCAGTGAGAGAGACCTGTACAGGAGGGCGCTGCTTAGAAGGCGGTGAGCTTTGCTCTGAGGACAGTGACGAGCTGTGATGCAGTGAGAGAGACCTGAACCCACGTGTGGCTAGCCAAATGTGGCAAGGACTCGTTTTTGGGAGTCACCCCACGTATGGCCTCAGGGTCTGTGCCTCATGCGGTAAATATCCGGCCAGCCGGATGAAAGCGTCGGTTTCGTCTGGCAAGCCATTTGTGGCTGGTATTAGATTTTGGAAGTGGAGCCGTGTGTGTGGCCCAGGCAATGTGTTGGCACATGACCCAGATACGGCTAGCCATGGGTTTGCCACATGTCCGGCTAGCCATGGGCTGGTCAAAGCCTCAATGTGACTGCTTACCTGTAGGACGCAATGGCGTAAACTTGTTAGACAGTCAGACAATTACATCACAGTTGGTTAGGTTTGGTTAGACAATATATGGTTAGGTTAGACATGGTTAGGTTTGGTTAGACAATGTAGGGCTTGGTTAGACAAGGTTAGGTTAGGTTAGACAAGGTTTGGTTAGGTTTGGTTAGATTGGTTTGGTTAGGTTAGGTTAGGTTAGGTTAGGTAAGGTTAGGCAACATCAGGTTAGGTTCGGTTAGGTTGGGTGGGGTTAGGTTAGGTTAGGTTAGGGGGGGTTGGGTTTGGTTAGGTTTTGTTAGGTAAGGTTTTGTAAGGTAAGGTTAGATAAGTTTAGGTTAGGTTAGGTTAGGCAACGTAAGGTTAGTTTATGTAAGGTTAGGTTAGGTAAGGTTAGGCAACATTAGGTTAGGTTAGTTTAGGTAAGGTATATGATATAAAGAATTATTTTTTCGATTGTACCCAAAAACGTGTCTAAGTTTTTACATTTCGAAGGTACCCTCCAATTTTCATCAAGATCGCCCACTCTTCATCCATGCCAGGAGCCATACCGGAGAATAGATTTACAAAATTTCCATGAAAAAACTAACTTTTCCCATTTTTAGCCATTTTTATACATTTTTATAATCAATTTTCTCGAAAAACACTATTTTTTTACTTCAATTACTTTGCGAAATTAAACATGTTATCGAAAAAGATTTAGGGAGATGATGGAGGTGCCATTTAATATCAAAAAAATAAATAAATAAAAATAATATCATTATTTGTTGGCTTGTATGCATAACGTATAATATTATGCATAAAAAGTATATATGATATGGAGAGTGTAGGATATTAAAACATCTTAGTGTCGAACCCTGGCCCTTTCAGATAGGCCAAGAACCACCATAGAAGGTGGCTTTTAGTTGCAGATAATATAGGAATAATTATCTTCAATCACCAAAAACATTGCATAAAAAGTGCATAAAAAGTATCTAGCACAGTGTAACCTAACCACTAAAGAAGGATTATTTAATCATCAAAAACCTCATTTCACAAGTATATGCCAATCTAACAATCTTGTACTAATCTAGATCAGTGGTTCTCAACCGGTGGTACGCGTACCCCTGGGGGTATGCGAGACATTCTAAAGGGGTTCTTGGAAAAATATTTCTTCAATTTTTTTAATGTTGTCAATGCTTCAGAGCTGAAAATATTTTATTTTTAAAAACCAAATTTATATCCTTAACTAAATCATTGTTTTCTGAATGCACTATTCTTCACCAATCACCACCACTCCGTATTTTTTTTTTTTTTTTTTTTTTTTTAGTGTTTATTTATTATTAGTATTTAGACTTTTGAGAGCATATTCAACTATGAGTCACCGGCTTGGCAATGCAGCGTGCTCTTTGTTAGTTTAGTCTTTGTTAGTTTAGTCTTGTTTGGTCTTTGGCGTTGACCACGACGGAACTCTTATGTGTGCGTGATTTTATGTTATTTAACAAGTGGTGTACGTGTGTGAAGTATTGTTCCAATTGTGTGATTCTTGTGTCACTTCTGCCCTGCGCATCCACGTACTTATGCGAAGTGGCATTCTCAACATTGACGGTGGTAAAGACAAAACACTGAAACAGAACACAGAAACCGATAGGACCCAGAAAGAGACATAATTATAGCCGTAAGCACGTTGGAACCCCGAATTTCCCTACTGATGTCGAGAAAACAGTTTTAAGTTTCACATTTGGTAAAAATCAATGCGAGCTATTAATTAATACTATAATAGTAACACGTAAACATATTATGCATAAAAAGTTTCGCAAGTTCAATCTAGATAATTTAAAGAAAGCAAATCGAATACAGATTGGCACATACCTGTTCAGAGAATATCCTGCTATTACTTTCTACACGCACACTCAAAAAATTGAAAAGTGAAACGGTGTTGAATTTAACACCGTTTTTACACCATTTGTGTGTAGACAAACGACTACACCGTTTTGTCGTAACATTAACACCGCGCTGATGGTGTTGATTTTGAATTACACAATTATGCGGTGTATACTAGATTTCAATTAACACCGTATGGTGTAGATCATTCAACACAGTATGGTGTTAATGTTTACACAGTGTATTGTCGTAATTTTAACACAGCTTGGTGTAAGAATTCGCTGGCGCCATCTAGTAGACAAACAAATAACTCACGAATTTAATTTATTATTAAATGAAATTTCAAAATTAATTACTTGTAAGCGGTATTATTACTTACATTTTATAGAAAGTGTATAGGAGTACAAGTACAAGATTATTTACACAGCATATACAGGTACAAATTTTAGCCGGACTTGAACCCGAGATACCTTCCTCCACTTCCGGACGCCTTCACCACTCGGACACTGCACCTGTGAGTGGTAGGGCGCATTAGCTGGCTTATGAGGGTCTAGACCATGTGCGTGTATTGTATAACACTGCAGGACTCAAATGCGCGTACTCATGGTGTTGATAATTTCTGCTGAACGGTTGATAATATCAATGCCAAATTTTGCATTTATGTTATCAAAGTACTTATTAATTGATATCCACACTTGGTTGCAAAAAATTTTGCCATAAAATCCATTGCGAGACATAAGTCCAAAACGTGAAAAAATGGGAAATCCAAAACATGGATTTTATTTCGAGAAATTCCCATCAAACCGTTTATCTTTCGATTAACCAAATTAATTTGCGCATTAACATTGATTTAAACGTTGATATGAGTTAAAAAATCTGTACACTTGGAATAAATTCCGGTAATTGACAAAATTTGAGTGAATTATGGATATTTCACAATTTTTTATATTGAAAATCAATTAATTAAATTAGGGTTACGCTTACTGGATCTAATAGATTATGTCTTTCTTAACGTTAGTGTGAAATATAATATACCGATCTTTTAACCGTTTATTCGGAAAATCAAAAAGGTTGGCGCTTAAATTCGTCTCCGCGCCAGCCTCTTAAATGATAACATGTTTGGTTCTTTGTTAATTTGTTTCTTTCATTGATATAGTTGATGATTTAAATAACGAAGTGTTTACGCCAATATTTGATTTCCTATATATTTCCATCCTTTCCCATCGGCTGTGATATATTCTGTGTCACTGCTCGCAATTGCGTCTGTCAGCACTATGCTGCAACTTGCATCTCATTGCACTCTCAGCCGCTCTGTTAATTTTGAAATATCTGATTAAAGTTTAATAAAAAATAACTGCTTAGTTCGCGAACGCCCGCTTTTCCTGTTGAAACTTGTTCAGAGTTGGCGGTGGTGACGCGATAATTTTTATTTAGGTCAAACCGGTGTTAATTCATCTAACTACAATTATTTTGAGTCCGCTAGCTGTGTAATCTTTGAGTAGATAACACCGAATGTCGTAAAAGCTCACAGTGTAAACTCACGGTGTTGTTTCCTGTATTTTTACACCGCGTTTTATTTACACCGCCATTGATTTTGAGTCCTTTTGACTGCGGTGTTAAAACAACACCGTCACGTGTAAAAAATCTACACCGCAGAATTTACACCAAAATAATTTTTTGAGTGCATATAGATGGGAAGACGCTTATTTATGCATCAATTTATAACGTTTTTAACGAGAAAAATCATTTACACACATGCCTAGAAAGACGGCCATTACTGCACTGAACAAACATGGTGTCTGCGCATGCGCCGCGCTATCTAAGTCACCGCCTTCAGAACATGCAAAACACGTAGACGGGGCGGCATGAAACGCGCGCGTGATATGAACAACTATTTATTTATTTATTTGTATTATTGTTTGTTTGTTATGGCTTGTGCGATCTAAATGAAAATTGGAGGGGACCTTTGAATTTGCAAAACCTACACTTGCCACGATTTTGGGGACAATCAAAGAAATTTTCATACGCTTTTTCAGGCGCGTTGTTGGATGAGCGTATGTTTTTTTAGACGACAAAAGTGTATTAAACTCCAATTTAGATGGAACAAAATGCCTGATTCACTCTCAGAATAGATCGTAGCCAAAACTGCACACGTCTGCATTAACAGACCTCATGGGTAACACCAAGCCTCTCCTCACAAGGGCTTCAATACATCTGCCAAAATTGCTGCAAATGCTGTTTTTAGAAATAAAAGGGTTCCACGACCACATCCACGACTTGTTATCAGTGTTGTCCGTTGATAGGTAAGGTTCGTACCAATCAAATGTCAACAACCACTTCCTGTATTTATGACGTGAAAGCCTTATGATAATAATATTATAAACAAGGCAATAACAAATGTTACTTAAAATTACTGATTTCTGACGCTGAAGGTTTTTTGCTAAGAATTGATCCACAAGTTAGCTTATCATTGGTAACTCACAAAAAACGTAATCTTACATGAATTCTGAGAGATACAAAGAGTAAAATAGAAACACCAATAACCTGCCCAGCCAGAACTCACCCAAACAACACAATAAGGCTGAATCTAGCTCACTAATACAAATTGAGTCAAACCATCTTATCACAACTCAAAAATCGTATGTGTAGCATCTTTCCTAGTGATTAGGCCATTATACAATTCTTCTAGGCTCGACTGTGAAGCCTTCAAGCCTAGGCCTAAGTTCTTGATGAAAAATATACAGATTAGGATGCAAAATTAGGTTATGTCAAAATTTTAAGTTTGAATGTTTATTGTAACTCGAACTAATAACTAGCACAAGACTCTTTATTCCACATCGTGAACGTCCACCAGTGACACAGACAGAGAGTGAGTCTGTTGACCCCGCCTACCTAGAAAGTAAGTACGTGCCCCAGGAAATAAACCTGCTCAGAGCTATCCTTCTCCCGTGAGAGGGGGGGTGTTAGACACACTCAGTGGCTCCATCCCTGATGAACCGTACACATCAATGGTGATTGATAATTACCCTTCCATCCGTCTTGGTTGTTATTGTTCTGCTGACCTGCTACTATAACTAACCATATTGTTCAGCCACTCTATTTTATATTCTCTCAACAATATGTTGGTTAAAATAATTACAAAGAATACAAATAATACAATAATATAATAATACAATACAATAACGATTATTATATTGTTGTATAATATTTTTCATTGCTCTACCGCCTTCTAGATGACGTTGAATTTAAAAAATATTGTTCAACAATGTACAATTTTAATATTAAGAATACAGGTTTGGCTTTTTTTAATGTCTGGATTGAATATTATATTCTTATCATTATTATAATACTATGTATGTATTATTAAAATAATAATATATAATAATAATTATTATTATTATTTTATAAATATATATATATAATATATGTGTATATATATGATAAAAACAAGGATCTTGGGTAAAACGGCGTCGAAAATAACATGAACTAGGGCAGAACCTGGGTGGACGCCCAGGTTCTGCCCTGGTTCATCTTATTTTCGACGCGGTTTTACCCAAGATCCTTGTTTTTATCCTATGACGGGCAGCGAAAACCTACAACAATCCATATATATATATATATATATATATTATTGTTATTATTATTATTATTATTATTAATATTATTATTTTAATAATATATATACATATTTAACAATAACATTAATAATAATTATTATTATTATTACTCTCTATTAATCTCCTCAACACGTTAGCGTTTTTTTTTTTTATTATCATTATTATTATTATTATTGGCATATATATATATATATATATATATATATATATATATATAGTGGCGTCATCTGCGAGTGACGCGCCCCTAGTGAGCCACGCGGCGGACACCGCCACCCCACGTGTGACGACAACTGCAGGAGGGCGCTGCTTAGAAGGCGGTGAGCTTTGCTTTGAGGACACTGACGAGCTGTAATGCAGTGATCTTTAGTATGCAGCGCCAGCCCTCTACCCGGTCCTTGGGGCCGCTTCCTGCGGCTATATGTCGCTTGAACGCAGAATCTTAAGACGAATCTCAGGGTTACACCCTTGAACAGAAAATGACATAGTTTACAATGCTACTGGTGTGGAAAAGCTGAGCAATCGATTGGAAAGACTATGTGTTAACTATTGTTCACGACTGCTACACAATAACCGAGTGGAACTAATCAATTTCCTTTCCATTCCTAGAGCTCCACCAAGGAAACCGAAATTCAAATACACCCTTCCCATCCTTCTCTCCCCTTAATTATCTCTCAGCCTTAATCTAGTATGTCACCTATTCCCCTTTCTCCCCTAACTTCCTTTATAAATGTATCACTTTTGTACACCTTGTCAAAATGACCATACTGTTTTTGTTTGTTTTTACTTATTATGTTAGCTTTACAAATTATGTTCTCCGTTATGTCTGAATGACAACTTGTTTTCTATATTATGTATTTGTTTTCTTGCAACTTATGTGTGTTTTTTTGTTGTACCATTGGACAGGCTAAAGAGGGAATTGTGCCCTACAATGGCCTTCTCGCCTAGCGGCGAGAAAATATCATTTAAATAAATAAAATAAATAGTGATCTTTAGAGACCTGTACAGGAAAGCGCTGCTAGAAAGTGGTGAGCTTTGCTCTGAGGTCAGTGACGAGCTGTGATGCAGCGAGAGAGACCTGTACCCATGTGTAGCTAGCCAAATGTGGCAAGGACTCGTGTTTTTCAGTCACCCGTCGTATGGCCTTATAGACCGAGAGCCAGTGACAGTTTCTATTGCCTCATAAGGTACATATGTTTTGACCATTGGAATAGAAGCGGAAATTCATGTCATTTTCAAAAATGCGCGTCTTACGAGTCAACGTGGGGCGTTTACCCGTCAGACGCCCCAAAGTGGGCCCCAAAAAGGGACAAATCTGCCCCCATTAAGTATACACAA
This sequence comes from Sweltsa coloradensis, assembly GCA_024449915.1. Lineage (NCBI taxonomy): Eukaryota > Metazoa > Arthropoda > Insecta > Plecoptera > Chloroperlidae > Sweltsa > Sweltsa coloradensis. Next base: position 286,484 of record JAMZAV010000685.1, on the reverse strand, counting down.
TTAAAACATACAAAAATTTATATAAGAAGTTAGCCCAAAAAAGAATATCACTCGTCAGACGGGCTGCGTTGGGCGTTGACCCGTCAGACGCCCCCAAAGTGGGCCCCCCCAAAAAAGTCAAATCTGATCTCAATAGGTATACATGATTCAAACATACGTCATGTTATAAAAAAAGTTACCAGGAAAACGAATATTACTCGTCGAACGAGCTGCGTTGGGGCTTTGACCCGTTAAAGGGGCTAAAAACCCAAAAAAAATATTTTTTAGCACGTGATCTATAGCACAATACTACACTAAAATGACAGTTAAAAAAATTATTTCTTGTAACTGTGATTTAACACGAATTTTTTAATTTTTTTGATCCAGAAATTTGCAAAAATTGGTGTTATGGGAAATTTCTTAAATCGGCTCTAACCTGCTTCTTTTTTGGTCCACATAGATACTAGACCATAGAACCAATCTAAAATGCCCCTTTATAACATCGTGTCTTGAAACTGTGCCCAAATATACCCTCAAACACTCAAAAATATGCATTCCAAAATCACACCCCATCTTGGTAATCTGCATATTTTGACCGTACTACTTGCCCAAATTACAAAACAAAATATAGAGAATTTACAGTAAAGGCTGAAGAGTACGTCAATAATGGCCAATATTTTTTTTTGATCAAAATCCTCCAAGGTCACGGGGCATAAAGATCGTCCCCATGTTATTTCTTATGAGATATTTTTGCCGATGGGACCTAGCTAGAAAAATGTCATGTTTGACAATTTTTTGGGAGGTCATGGTGGCCCCAATAAATTTCTGTTGATTGCTAAATTCATTACTAGTTAGCCTGAATGAATATATTTTTTTGAGTTTAGCGGTTAAATACCCCTTTAAGTAACCCCCCAAATGGGCCCCCCAAAATGGTCAAATTTGCCCCCGTAGGATATAGATAATTCAAACTTACGTCATTTTATAGAGCCAGTTACCAGAAAACGAATATCACTCGTCAGACGAGCTGCGTTGGGGCTTTGACCCGTTAAGTAACCCCCAAAGTGGGCCCTCAAAATGGTCAAACCTGCCCTCATAAGGTATACATAATTCAAACATACGTCATTTTATAGAGTCAGTTACCAGGAGGACTAATATTAGTCGTCAGGCGATCTGCGTTGCGGCTTTGACCCGACAAACGGCCCCGGAATTGGGCCCTAAAAATGATCATATCTGCCCCCATAAATTAAACATGATTGAAAAATACGGTATTTTATAGAAAAATTTACCTCGGAAAAAAATATCATTCGTCAGACTGGCTGTGTTGGGCCCTTTCCTGCTACTTCCCCCCAAAAAAATTGAATCATGTTTTGTCTCGAATACTTACGAAATTTTGTTGGATTTAATTGGATTTGTGCGATAATAATATGTAGTCATGATGTTTATGCATATTTTGGGTCATTGAGCCCTGCAACTACCACTTTTTTATTTTTTGGGAATCTCTAGATCGATGAATAAATCAGGAAGACATGTTATACTTCGGTTTATGGTAATTATTTAAATAATGATGGTGTATGTATATAGTATGTTAGGGTGTAAACTGCATGTCAAGAGTGTTGTAATTTTTTTTATTAATAAAGAGCTGTATTTAATTTACTACTTGTTAAATGCTACTATACGGTTTCTGACTTTTAAATCACAGATTAGCTTAAACTCTGGCATATTGTATAACGATACAAGATAATCATTGACAATCATTTACTTTTATCAAATAAGTAATTAGATCATAGTAATCATAAGTTACGTAAGCAATTATCATCATATGAACCTATTAACAATAATAATATGTGTTGAATCATGCAAATAGGTTTTTCTTTTAATTACAAACAATTGAGGATTAGAATATATAAATTAGTATGTCATAATTAACTCCAAACATCAAAACTTCCATACATTCGTTATCACAGTATGTTTGAACTTTTTATCATAGTAATCTTTAGAAGTAATCATCATCAAATCATAAGTAAGAATTTTTAATGTGTTAAATCATGCAAATAGTGTTTATAAGTTACAAACAATTGATTAGAATATATAAATTGGTTTGGTATAATTAACTTCAAATATCAAAACTTTTACCACATTCGTGATCACTGTACGCTTGTATACGCTATAAAATTTTATTAGTAATCATCATCATATCATAACATACGTAATAATCTTTTACATGCGTTGAAACATGCAAATACTTGACAATTGAGGATTAGTATAAATAAATTGTGAAAAAATTAAAACTGTAATCACATTCGTTATCACTGTACGCTGCTTCCGAAACATCTATGTCATCATCATCCTCATCGAAATCCTCTACTTCTAAATCGCATTGCATAATCTCATCAAGTGACGAAGAGGACAGATCATAGAGGAACCATCTTGGTCTGTATTTAACATCTCTATATACACATAATGGCATTTTAAAAAAAAAATCTGTCTATGGAACCAATTTAACAGCGTCATATCGCCTACAATAAAACCAAGGTTTAATATATTATATATTATGACATTATATATATATATATATTTATATACATAATATATCCCTACAAAAATACCAAAAATGATAAAATAATGAGGAGTAATATTCTTTTCATGGTAACTTTTACTATAGAATGCCGTATGTTTCAATCATTGGCTATAAGCTCGAGAAAACCAGGCTTTGACGCAGAGCGCAGAGGTGAAGTCTGGACTCTGGATCACTTGGAAGCTCTATCGGTGGTCTATCGGGTTGTGCTTTACACCAAAATGTTAAGTAAGAATGTGTTATAAAGGGTATCTAGGCACATTTTCCGAATATTGCTCACTTTTCTTATTAAATGACCGTAAATATGACACCGACCTGTTAATTTGTAGTAGCCTAATAAACCAATTTGTGTAGGAGATAATTATTTGAAATCTCCAAATGTGCTTTGATAGCGACATGCGATCATCTTTTCTGAACAGCCTCTCAAAAATTCAGATTTTTTGGATGAAAATTAAAGGTCAAAAAGCGGTCCAGACTGTATGTGAAAAAGCTGGATTTGACGATCAAGCGTGTTGTTAAATGGGCATTTAACATTGTAAAAAAACGTTGGCCCGAGCTTGGCAAACAGTCTTAAGGGCAGATTTGACATCTTTGGGGACCCACTTTAAAGGTTACCTAACGGGTCAAAGCCCCAACGCAAGACGCAACCCATCTGACGAGTGATATTCGATTTCTTCATAACTGACTATAAAATGACGTATGTTTGAATTATGTATACCTTATGAGGGCAGATTTGACCTTTTTTGGGCCCACTTTGGGGGCGTCTGATGGGTCAACGGCCCTATGCAGCCCGTCTGACGAGTGATATTCTTTTTTTGGGCTAACTTATTTTATTAAATTTTGTATGTTTTAATCGTGTATACTTAATGGGGGCAGATTTGACCCTTTTTGGGGCCCACTTTGGGGGCGTCTGACGGGTAAACGCCCCCACGTTGACTCGTAAGACGCGCATTTTTGAAAATGACATGAATTTCCGCTTCTATTCCAATGGTCAAAACATATGTACCTTATGAGGCAATAGAAACTGTCACTGGCTCTCGGTCTAATAGTTATTCAATTAAGTAGTAGTATAAAGAGACATTTTTTATAATTGCGTCAGTCAATTAGAATATTTCTTAAAGATGGGATACAGATGACATTTGAACTTTATAATTTTACCATCATTTTGCTTTCGTTTCTTATTTACAATAATACCTTAAGATATTATAATCATATTGAACAATCGATCAGAGGAACTGACTAAAACTTTTTCAGTATTGATTTACGTTGCCTTGGACTCTTGAACTTGTGCTTATCTTTGTGTGTGTAATTGGTTTGGCACGCGAGACGGAAATATACCTCGTTGTGTTATAATCACTGTTTAATTTCAGTAGTATTATTTGTAACTGTTACCGATCACGCCTAGGTAAAGAGAGGTAGGCAGTTCCCGCTCTTTCCTTCCACAGGGCTAGAACGAACTCCTGGCGCCCCCCCTTAACCCGAACCCACGTTACTCAGGCCAGCTAGTCAGGTCTACAATACTTGGGCCGATTTTGACCAAACGGGTGGGGCTATAACGTTCATATTTTACATTGACATAAAGATTATGGTGATGTAGTGCCTCTTGAAAGAAAAAGTTGAAAAAGTTGGTCACAATTCATAGAAATAAAGGTTTTAATATAAGTCTTTTACAGGTGTATAATGAACAAGTAAATAAATAAACTACGAAACGCTCAGTTGGACGCGTTGATAAGCGAGCACGTGCTATAGCTAGACCCACATTGCACATTTTTTAAATTTTTAAATTTGCGACGTTCGCTGTCCACAGGGCCATGTTTCCAATATTATTTATTATTGCCAAGGTATTTGGGTGAACCTTTACTTTGTGCATAAAATCCACCGCCATCTAGAGGACCTTGACTCCTTGGGAAAACTTTTTAATAGACTGCTTCCTCGAAAGTATTTTGATTACTTCTAGGTGGCAGTGCATTAGAAACTTCGCGCGTCTTTTCGTTGCCATGGCAACGTTACTTTTGTTATAATGTAATTTCCATCTACACTACTTATCGGATCAAAATAAAATTAACATATTCGTGACCGGACGGACATTCTAAATGATTTGGCTATCTCAGATTTTGTCGCCGTTTAGTTTGAAAAAAAAACTTTCGATTAACTTTAATGTAACTTTTTAACTTTTTGAACGATTTTGCCAAAAAACTAATGGCATTCAATCGAGAACGAAGCTTGCGGATGGTCAAAATTTCAACTCGATCCGAGCCTCCGTTCGAACGTTATGGCGAGACATACAAACAAAAAAAAAAACAAAAAAAAAACAAAAAAAAAAACAAAACCAGTGACTAATTTTTCCGGCAGAGCCAAATGGAAACGCTCGCTTCGCTCGCTTAATAATATCAAATAAATAAATAAAACTAGGAAACGCTCAGTTGGACGCGTTGATAAGCGAGCACGTGCTATAGCTTTGCACCCACATTGCACATTTTTTTTAATTTAAAAATTTGCGACGTTCGCTGTCCACAGGGCCATGTTTCCAATATTATTTATTATTGCCAAGGTATTTGGGTAAACCCGTGTGTAAGTAAACCTTTACTTTGTGGATAAAATCCACCGCCATCTAGAGGACCTTGACTCCTTGGGAAAACTATTCAAACTCTTTGTTGACAAATAATAGACTGCTTCCTCGAAAGTATTTTGATTACTTCTAGGTGGCAGTGCATTAGAAACTTCGCGCGTCTTTTCGTTGCCATGGCAACGTTACTTTTGTTATAATGCAATTTCCATCTACACTACTTATCGGATCAAAATAAAATAAACATATTCGTGACCGGACGGACATTCTAAATGATTTGGCTATCTTAGATTTTATCGCCGTTTAGTTTGAAAAAAAAAACTTTCGATTAACTTTAATGTAACTTTTTAACTTTTTGAACGATTTTGCCACAAAACTAATGGCATTCAATCGAGAACGAAGCTTGCGGATGGTGAAAATTTCAACTCGCTCCGTTCGAACGTTATGGCGAGACATACAAAAAAAAAAAAAAAAAAAAAAAAACAGTGACTAATTTTTCCGGCAGAGTCAAATGGAAACGCTCGCTTCGCTCGCTTAATAAATAAATATCAAGTAACTATAGAAAAAGGAAGGAGATTCCACATAAAAACGTAATAATTGGACAGAAATATTCCAAAAAAAGCTCATCCATCAACGCGACTGAAAAAGCGTTTGCGAAGCGGCCGAGTATAATTTAAAAAAATGTACAATGTGGGTCTAGCTATAGCACGTGCTCGCTTATCAACGCGTCCAACTGAGCATTTCCTAGTAATTGGATGAGCGAAGCGAAGACTTCAATTTGACTTTGTGTTTTTTTGTTTGTTTTTTACTTACGATACCCCAAGAAAAATAGCTCGGGTGTTTTGTTTTTGTTAGTTTTTTGTCTGTTTGTTCGCTCTCTACCGGGCAAACGGCATATGCGATCTTGATGAAAATTAGAGGGGACCTTCTAAATCTCTGAACTTAGAGCTGTATTGTTTTTGGGTACAATCGAAGATATATTTCTCATAAATATCGTACTTTTACGATTTTTTTCGATTTTTAGTGCGATATTGTCGTGATATATTTTGGCAAACGGTTACTCCGATATTGATGAAACTTTATAGGAACGTTTAAAATCACTGAAATCATATAATTATGTTATGATTTTAGGGACATTTGAAAAAATATTTCTTATAGAAATCGTACTTTTACGATTTTTTCTCCGGTTTTTAATACGATATTTTCGTTATATTTGGGCCGATTTTGACCAAACGGGTGGGGCTACAACGTTCATATTTTACATTGACATAAAGATTATGGTGATGTAGTGCCTCTTGAAAGAAAAAATTGAAAACAATGGTAAAAATTTATAGAAATTATGGTTTTTATATAAGCCTTTTACAGGTGTATAATGAACAAGTAATATCAAGTAACTATAGAAAAAGTAAGGAGATTCCACATAAAAACGTAATCATTGGACAGAAATATTCCAAAAAAGCTCATCCATCAACGCGACTGGAAAAAGCGTTCGCGAAGCGGCCTAGTATAATGTATTGATATCTTGCTAGTCACCCCTGTTCGCTCGTCGGTGGACTTCGGCGTCGTAATGATTGGTCTGTTCTGCTTTTACAAAGTTCAGTCAACTATTGAAATAGTTTGTCAAATGTCCCCGCCCCCTCTGCTGCCACTCACATCTGCTGGTCTGCACGATCTAGGTTTATGACGCACAGGTGAACCAAAGAGATGCCTCGGAACCAAAAAGGCATTTTATTTTTGTTTACTATTTATGACAATATTGAATGTGCTCATTTAGTTATTTTAACTGTCATGGAAATAGCACAGTTCTCAACAGTTTCGAATGACAAACATAAGTCAAAGAGATGACAAAAGTATCGTTGCGTACACTGTCCACTTCTTCTCAGAATCAAAAACATTTACGGATGAGCGTAGCGAGCGAAGCATAGATTCCATTTCACTACACTGGAGAAAAAAACCAGAATGTTTTTTTTGTGTGTGTGTGTTTGTTAACACGATTCCGGCTAAAACGGTTACTCCAATTGAGATGAAATTTTCTAAACGCCTTCGAAATCTCTGAACTTAGAACTGCCAAGTTTTTTAACGCAATCGAAAAATTATTTCTTATAAAAATCGCAATTTTACGATTTTTTTTCGATTTTTAAGAAATTTCTTTGATTGTTAACACCTACATGCTTTATCTTATTGTAAAGATTTTTTCACGGAACGTTTATTTTATTAAATAATATTTTCTTGTGAAATTTGAGCCAAATCGATAATTTACTTCTCATGAAAATCATAGTTTTACGATTTTTTCGATTTTTTAAATTTCTTCGGCTTATAACACCTACATGCTTTATCCGATTGAAGCAATTTTTTTACAGAACCTTAATTTTATGAATTGATATATTCGTGTGAAATTTGAACATAATCGAATAATTATTTCTTATGAAAATCGCAATTTTACGCATTGTTTCGTTTTTAAACAATTACGCTAATCCAACAACGCTCCTGAAAAAGCGTTGCGAGGCTTCCCTGTTAAAAATATATTTTCAATTTGTTTGTACAACGAACAATATGGAACTTGGAGATATGAGACATTTGAGTACTTTGTAAAAGAACATATATTTTTGGAAAATACGACGACAACACCAACTCATCGCAATGGGCATCTTTCTTCTGAAACTCTTTGTATCTTTGAGTGTGTGGCGCACTATACGTATCCTTGTAATGGCGGCTCCCTGTGTGTTGACATGTTTTGATTGATGGTTTGTTTCTATTTATGTCCGATGTTTCATTTCAACGGTAGAAATATTCAGCAGATTTTAAGGTAAGGCGATTTATTCGTACAAGTAGAACCTAGGTTTATAATGTTGGCTTGTAGTTGTAGCTGACGTAGGGTAATATGAGACATTTGAGTACTTTGTAAAAGAACATACATTTTGTGGAAAATACGACGACAACAACAACTCATCGCAATGGGCATCTTTCTTCTGAAACTCTTTGTATCTTTGAGTGTGTGGCGCACTACGTATCCTTGTCATTGAGGCTCCCTGTGTGTTGACATGTTTTGATAGATGGTTTGTTCCTATGTCCATGTTTCATTTACGGTGGAAATATTCAGCAGATTTTAAGGTAAGGCAATTTACTTTTATAAGTAGAACCTAGGTTTATAATGTAGGCTTGTAGTTGTGGCTGACGTAGGTTAAGGCTTTATTAGCCGCACATACCTAGCCTTCTTACCATTAGGATAGGCTAGGCTTACTCCAAGGCAGAAGGACCCAGAATCTTTGACGTAGGGACAAGGTAAAAAGCACGAGGTGTATATTAATTCTAAGATAAATACAGATAAGATAGCTTAAGGCCTACTTTCAAATAATAACATGCAGCTTATGCTTGAATTTATGTGCGTGTGTAACCGTCAATGTTGGCTCGCGACTCTGATTCTGGAGGTCCCGGGTTCAAATCCCGTCGACAACGGTAGTCTTGACTGAGAGTTTTTTCATGAGGTTTCCCTATAATTTGTTTATGCGAATGGAAGAGATTGAGACCTCTTAACAGCCCTCGGGCATCCCTTTACAATTGTCCAAACTACAATATAGGCCTACCTAGGCCTTGTACGACATCTTGATAGGGTTTAAGGGGAGGTCTATGGGATAGACCTCCAATGCTAAATTTGATGACTTAATGCCCCGTTATCTACTAAACTAATTAATCAATCTTCCTCAATTTTTTTGTGAGTTATAAGTATTGTTTTGTTATAAACCCTAGCAGACTTAAGACGATATGGTACATTGAAGAGTCGCGGGCTTCTCCGATTAGACCGTTAAAAATCTCACATCCGTGGGAGAAGCGGGAGGGTAGGGTAATGAAGGCGAGCCGTGGGAGACTGGGAGTGGGGGGATATAAGTAACTCGACACTTCTCAATCACAATCACAGAGCAAGTACCGCACGGCACGGAACTCGCAATGACCTTGTCGCTTGGCAGTCCGTCATAGTGTTTAGATCGGGACTGGGAACACATAGCTGAGTTCCAGAATTCATCTCGTGAGTAATCCCGGATACCCTACTGTGACGTCAGGATACGTTAGATGTCAAAAAAATATTGGACAGTTGGATTACAACTATGGCGGCAAATACAAATCAGCTAGGCATGTGTATGCACATTGAGCAAATGGTGAACATTCTAGACCAATAAATGTCTCCTTTCAGTCCGAAACTAACATAAAAATTAGTATGATCTGATGTTTGTGGTAAATAGACACTGAACTAAGGCCAAAGATTGAGGCCTAGGCCCTAAGCCCACGCCCTATACAAAACTATTAGTGAATAAACAGCAACTAAAATAGCAAACGTGCTTGTATATCTATGACTCGCTATTCAGAGGTGTATGCCTAGACCTAGGGCTAGGCCTAGCCCCTTCGATCGATCCTCCTGCTCGAGTGGATTCGTGCTGTCTAGTAGGCCTAGCTAGCTCCTTAGCTTGTTATCCCTTCATAAATTTAAAAGCAAATTCTGGATCTGAAAATAAATCAGGCTAAAATAAGTAATTGTATCAAGTTTGGTGCTAGGAACTAGGCTAGGGCTAGGCCTACACGTAAAAGCTTTCAACCCAAAGGGAAGACATAGCCTAAAAACCAGATCATGGGCTAGCCTAGACCCTAGGGCCTTGACCTAGTAGTAGGCTAACCCTAGGTCTAATTTCTATTTAAACTTGGTGAAGAATAATTAATTACTCAGCATTTTGCATTATTGACATTTATTGTATTTGTGGCCGTATCATGTGACACGGATAACGTGTAAATGATGCCTTCAAATTCGACCACTATATCACTCACTTCGATTTTCCCGCTAAAACAAGTAATCTAATCCCAGTCATCTCCTTTCGGGTCGGATGAGTCGGATGAGGGTTGGATTTGTTTTGGCTTATTTCCGGGACACTTGGATTGCAATCTGAGATGAACTTTGGAACACTTGGCTGACTCGGATTAGTAATCGGATGAATTCTGGAACTCAGCTCATATGTCACACCAGAGTCGATAAAGAAGTTTCCCCGTTGGGGAGGTCCTCCAACTCCCTATACCGCCCTGGGTTAAATAAAAAGTCGGTTTGTGGCGTTTGGAATCTAACTGTTCCGCGCAACTCTGTGTGACGATTGATGGAAGTACTTCAATAAAATAACGTCACTTTTCTAATAGTAGTTAACAGTCGCTGACGACAAATGGCGGAAACGTCAAAATATTAAATACGATCGAATGTTGGCGAACGTTTTGGTATAAAGCAAACTCTCTTTATAAATGAGGACATTTCTGATGGAGTAGACCTAAACTTAGGACCTAGGCCGACAATATGTATTGTTCAAGATTTCGATTTGAGTGCCTAGAGCGTACTTACGTCTGAAAACTGTATTGTGGCCTTGGGCTTAGGCTACACTTACGTCCGTAAGGCTTAAACAACCCATATCTCAATTAATTTCGCACGAAAGGGTCAGTGACGCCTGCGCAACACTTTATAGTACAATAATTAATCAAAAGTAAATCGTTTTAAAAGTCTAGGGCCCAGGGCTAATATGATTGAAATAAAATTAAAGTTTGACGTTTCGTCTGTTGTTTTGTTAATTGCATTGTCACTGCATATCGATAATCTACTGACCGTATCTAGCGTGCAGTGCTTTTATTACTTTCACATTTGAGCCGCCCTCAGCGCGGAGGGCGTTAGATTCCGTTTTGACTTGGGAGTAAGGAGACCTCCCCAAAGGGGAAACTATAGGGAAAATTATAGGGAAACCTCGTGAAAAAACTCTCAGTCAAGACTACCGTTGTCGACGGGATTTGAACCCGGGACCTCCAGAATCAGAGTCGCGAACTAACATTGTCGGTTACACACGCACATAAATTCAAGCATAAGCTGCATGTTATTATTTGGAAGTAGGCCTTAATCTATCTTATCTGCAGATGAGCAGGCAGTAGAGCAGATCAAGCAGATGAGAATGGACCGACCTGGCAAGAAGTGGAAATGGCACTAAAAAGGATGAAGAATAGGAAGACTGCAGGAGTTTACGAACTGGTGGTGGAAATGATCAAAGCTGGGGGCCCAGTTGTTATGCATTGGGTAAACAGAGTGATCAGTGTGGTATGGAGAGAAAAGAAGGTGCCGAGAGATTGGGAGAAAGGAGTAATTGTACCAATATACAAGAAAGGAGATAGAAAGAAAAGTGGCAACGACAGAGGCATTACTTTATTATGCCATACATTAAAGATATGTGAAAGGATTATAGACAGAAGGATGTGAGTAGAGGTGGGCCATGTGCTGAATGAAGAATAATATGGGTTCAGATGGGGAAGATCAACTATTGACCCGATATTTGTACTTCGACAAGCTAAGGAAAAAATTTGGGAGCTGGGTAAAAGAATTAGTATGGTCTTCCTAGACATTGAGAAAGCGTATGATAGTGTGCCAAGGAATGTAGTGTGGGAAAGCTTGGAAAGAAACGGAGTGGACAAAGGACTGATAGACAGGGTTAGAAGTATATACACAGTATGTGAAAGTTGTGTAAAAACACAGTTTGGGCTGTCAGGGTGGTTCCAAATAACACAAGGGCTGAGGCAGGGAAGTGTGCTGTCACCACTGCTATTTATAATAGTGATGGATGACATCCACAACAAAGTAAAGATGGAGGAAACGGAGGAGGTAGAGGTTATGCTGTTTGCCGATGATTTCGTGGCATGGTCGGAATATGAGGAGGTACTCCAGAGATACACAGACCTCTGGAAGAGGCACATTGAAGAGGCCGGCATGAAGATAAGCGTGAGCAAGAGCAAGGTTGTTACTATGCCAGGAGAAGGAGACGTCAGGAACTATCATGCAGAGATCAAGATTGGAGAAGAAACCCTGGAAGTGGTAGAGTTTTGGATACCTAGGAAGTGTAATAATGGCAAGCAGGAAGATGAAAAAGGAAATTACCAACAGCAGGATACAAAAGGCTAGTAACTTCTATCAGTGTGTAAAAGGTCTGGTGTGGGAATAGGGAAATACCCATACAGTGCAAAATGACACTATCCAAGACCTACTTCATACCGATCCGCACATATCCGGCAGAAACCTGGACTATGGGTGATAGAGACGAAAGCCAAATACAGGCGGCGGAGATGAGATTCCTGAAGAGCAAAGTGTGCAAGACAAGAAGAGATAGAATTAGAAATACGAACATCAGAGAGATGCTTGGGGTGGAGAAGTTAGGTGACAGGATGGGAAGGACACGGCTGAGATGGTTTGGGCATATGAAACGAATGATGGAAGAGAGGATGCCCAGGAGAATGTATGAGAAAAGGATTGAAGGAGGAAGAAGAAGGGGGAGACCAAGGAAGAGATGGAAGGAGGCCCTAGCAAGATACCAACGTCATAGAGGAGAGAGCTGGGAGGATGTAGCAGAGACACGATTGTGGGAGGATAGAAAGAAGTGGAAGAATGTGTTGCGAAACCCAAGCTGACCCTGCCAGAAGTAGGAAACGGCGATGGATAATGATGATGATGAACAACTTTTAAACTTTTCCTTTTTATTTGAATTCCAATGATCCAAGTACAGAAATAGACCTTAACCTATAAAACATTATTCAAATCAAAATCAAGCCTTATTTGAATAATGCAATTTTACAACTTCCAATTTCAATAATCCATTTTATGTAATCATATTATGTAATCATTTTTCTATGTAACTTTTATGATTAGGCCTATGTACCATGATACCATTTTATTTTCTAAATCGACCGATATAATACGGTTTAATTTAAATTGAATTTTTCTTATCCCTTGGATATGTGTGTTCCCCTCTCAATCTCTCACCCATAAACTTAGTAGGCCCTACCTGAAATCCAAACTAGTGAGCTCGATCGAGAGCTGAGACCAGCCGGACAACCAGTTCTTCCCAGATTGATTGGATATTGTCTCATATTTATGCAACTTGGCTAATCGAGACGAAGGGCGGGACGTAAGGGATGACGCTAAGGGCCTGTGCTAGTGAGGGCAGGGGTTCCCCCACGTCTTGGTCGTCTCCGTCTATGTCATCATCAGACTGTGTTGTCATTGTTGTCGCCGTCGGGGAGGTATTTAAATGGAATTGGAAAGTTCTCCGACGACGACCCAGAGCTCGCTATTAGTTTCAGGGAAAAAAACTCCCCTAATCACGGTCCATACCACGAGAAGGTTGCGAGATGGAATTTGATGGCCCAGTTCTTCCCAGGTAAAATGTTTAAAATTTATGTAATCTCCTGTATTTTTTTGCAAACTTATTTTTTTTACAAATATTTTTCCAATCACTTTATAACAAACCCGCAATGTAATAGTAATATGAACTTGCCCATAGCCAAGGTTGTTTGACATAAAGTAACGTTGTAACAGATAAATGTAATCTGGTTTTGAGTCCAAGTCTATCAGAACTTTGTTGCCAAGAACTTGACACTAACGTCCGTACCATGGAAATAATGGGGTTTACGGATTTGAATTATTATCATTATTTTAACAAAACAACACTTCGGAACAATACTTACTTGAAACAATGCAACACATTTGCCGACCACCAGATATTTCGCCAAAACGCGCTAGGGGCTGTGCCCCGAAGGCAATACAATAGAATAGACACATTGTGGCTAAAGAGGGTATGGAAACTATCTATAATATAATATAACCTTCAGTGGCCGACCTTTCTCGTCAATGGACAGGTAAAAAAAAATACAATAAAAGACACATACACAACTTATAACGAACCATAGACAATAAAATTGCTTTATTGCCTATATGCACAAATTGTGAGTGAATGCGATGCGACTATATTTGAGTGTGAATGTGGGAGTGTAAGAATTCAGGTAAGATAATGAGTGTGTGATATTGCGCATCTTACAAAATAACAATTGTCATTATACATATTGGCCGAATCGATTATTTTTTTGCCAAAACAGCTATGCCTATACATTTTTGAATCAATTGTTCAGCTCCGTTCTCTAAAATCGAAGAATATCTCCGCACTGGTGAGCAAGTCAATCTTACCCGGCATTTAGAAGGTTGGATCGACCAAGTTAATGTCCGATGGTGTGTTGCTGGCGTATTTTCATTAATTCGTGGCAACACAGAACTACTGATTGTGGCATTGCATTGACCACCGGTAGATTGAAGCTCGAGTGTAACGCTATACTGGGTTTCTGACATAGAATCATTTTCTCGTTGTATGGGAAACTGATTGTGACGGTTTTTCAAACGAAAAAGATGTAGCAATAAATCGGAAATGAAATGCGCTTGAGATCCTGAGTCCAGGAGTGCTCTGCAAGTGTGCAGTTGACCACAGCTGTCGCGCACCCTTTCTAGGACCAGGGACAGAATTAACTTCACGTGTGACTGTTCCTTTACGGAACAATAACTGTTTGTTGCCTGGCTATAAGCCGCGGGCCTATTTCCGTCGTCATTGGACGTAGATCGTTGAGAGTGGATTGCACTGTATGTCCGAGTTCTTCCAGTTCCCATGTGCCCCACACTGAGCACGAGAGTGAGATGTTTTGCATCACATCTTTTGCAGTTTGTAGATACTGTGATGTCCGTCTTCAAGACAATTGAAACGTAACGTATGCTTCTGCACAAAGTCAGAATGCTGTTGCACATCCAGGTGTTAGAATTTTAAACATTTATAAATTCGGTGACTCTTACCCTTACAGTACAAACATGTTGATTCTGAAGTAGCAACGTAACTAGCCCCTCCTTGCCTTCGTTCCTTCTAGAGCACGCTAGAGCATTGTATACCAATGGGCTTACATACATACTTAGATTGCACAGCTAATATCTCTGTTTGGCATTACCTTATTGCATTGGCCGATTCGCATCAGTACCATATAGTGACGTAGACCCTTACTAAAAATACTCATCACCAATTGATAACCAAATAATAACTTCTTGTAAACCATAATAACCACTTGATAACCATTTGTAAACCACTAATAACCACCAAAGAGGCTTGTGAAATGGATGATAACCAACTGTAAACCATTTAATAACCATTTGATAACCTATTGCAAACCAGAACATCACCAATTGATAACCATGGTTATTATAAACCATTTAATAACCATTTGATAACCATTTGTAAACCTTAACTAGTAATAACCAAATGGTCACCATGGTTATTAGTTGGTTATTACTTTTTTCTGAGAATCTCATAACCAATACATAACCAAATACAAACTATGGATAGGCCTACCATGGTTATTAATTGGTTTACAATAACATGAAGAACATACAAGCCTTATCAATATAGGCCCTACTATCAATATATTTTGCTAATTTGACAAAATATATCTTTATATGGTCACCTGCAATGCATGCAATTTTAAATAGAAAAATAAAGACAAACACAAAAGCTGTAGGCCTATTTTGCACTGTGTAATAATGGCATAAGCTAGAAAGTCATTATTTTTTGTCAAAATACACAAACCTCTAGGTCTAATTATTTTCTAGCACAGCATAACATTATTAAAACAGTTTATTTCATAAGAATAATTAATTAATTAATACTCAAAGGAAGAGAGTCAGTTGGAAGCAGCAGAGATGAAGTTTTTAAGAAGTATCAAGGGAGTTACAAAACTGGACAGGATTAGAAGCGACGTTATAAGAAAGGAATTAGGTCTGGAGAAATTGAGGTTTAAATTAGGAAGGGAACGTTTAAGATGGTTTGGTCATATGAAGAGGATGGAAATGGATAGGATCCCAAGACGAAACTTCGAAGCAGGAGAGGAAGGTAAAAGAAAAGTAGGAAGACCGAGAAAAAGATGGGGAAGATTGATCGAAGGAGACTTAAGGAAGTGGAACAGAGTGGAACCAGGTGAGAAAATTGGTTGAGAAGCGGCAATCTCGGCCAAAAATAGTTTCGTGCCCTAGATATCGGTGTGAAGAACACCACTCAACCCGACATTGTTGGAAATAAGTTTAGATGATTTTTATTATAATGATAGCAATTATCGTAAAAATTGGCCCCGACTGGGCTCGAACCCAGAACCTCCGGCTTACATGACCGATGCTCTTCCAATTGAGCTATCGGTTTTGTTTGTTATCATTAAACGAGTAGGCCTATGTCCTGAAAGCAGGCTTGGCTATTGTACCACCTCTGGCCGATAATTTGAAAGTCGAAGAAACATGCCTGAAAAGTTTGTTGAATGAAAGAAGGCCTAATAACAGAAAAAAATGTGAATTGTTTTGGGCGGGACATAATCTCACTATTATAAATTATATTTAGATTTTTGGACAATAGTGTACACATCAAATCTAGATCAAAATTAAATTTTGAGAATCGGTTTTCTGGACATAGTTTCTAAACACCTTTAGCTATAACTTAAGCTATAGCTAAAATAGTTTTCTGAAAATAACAGTTGGTGTACGATTTTTTTTGTCAAACGGTACAAAACGATTTTTTTTTTAGTTTTGTACCGTTTGACAAAAAAATCGTACACCGCAACTGTTATTTTCAGAAAACTATTTTAGCTATAGCTTAAGTTATAGCGAAAGATGTTTAGAAACTATGCCCAGAAAACCGATTCTCAAAATTTAATTTTGAACTAGATATTTTGTTGTGTACACAGGCTCATTTTTCCCGCCAATATTATTGATGCAACTTTCATCTTACTTCTATAAATGAAAATCTTATTTAAAGAATACACAATATGATTAACGTATTCAGAATGAAGTCCTAAATGTAGTGGAGTGATAAAAAAAGTTAAGGTATGTTCTCTATTGGAGTATCGGTTTAAACGGAATCGTGTAAACAAACAGACAAAAACACAGAAAGAAAAAAAAACATTCGGAATTTTTTTTTCCAGTGTAGTGAAATTGAATCTTCGCTTCGCTCGCTACGCTCATCCAACAAGCTTGATTAGACGAATAAACTCTTTATTATGTCACGGAGTTTATACTGTAGTTATTGTACCGTGGCCTCAACGATGATCCCATAAAGTGATATTACCCGCTGATGACCCTAGCATGCGATGCCACATTCATAACAACTGAATAGTGATGTGTCCTCAGCACTGAATACCATGCAGGGCCCCTATTCAGTAACTTCACGGGTTCAACTCTGTCACGGGACCGACTCCGTAGTAACAGTAATCGTTCCGGTTGTTGTTGGTCGAGGTCGAAAGGTATGATTTACATGGCCGTGGACGGTCAAATGTGAACAAATGACTCGCAGTCGGTTGTCAAATATTCGAAATGACATAGATGTGTGTATTATTTCCAATCGGGGAGAAATTGGATTTAAATGGCATAATTTCATGAGAAAAGGGAACGCACGGGACTTTTAGGGGTAGGCCCTTACTAGAGGTAGGTTTTCTTTGAGCATACTATTGTTATTCGTTTGAGAAAGTTAATAATCTGGTTGTGTTTACGTGTAGGCCAAGGCTTATCATCCACCATTTTATACAAATATAACCGAGTCGGACTCGGTTGTCACGGATTATATCGCAACGATATCGACCTCAACTGGGTCGATCACTTACAACCGAGTCGATTACCGTTGGAAACGCCCGGGTCCAACTCCGTCAGAGTTATAGAATCGCAGTCCAGAGTAATTTCTTTTAAACTTTGATGAGATGAGTTTATTTAACTTCCGTCCTATACAAGAAGTTCATCTGATTCGGGAAAGACTGTAATAAATAAACTTTACGTATAGCTTGCGATGCCACAGTCGCCACGACAGTATTTTATCAGAGCGATGTGATCCACGATCTACACTAGGCTACATTCACGAATATCATGATTATTTATATTACTATGACGTCATCGTTCATCGGAGACAATGCAACACTCAGTAGCAATGAACTAAATTTATTGATCGAGAATAATAACGTATAAAAAATACGTAATTAAAATAACATCAAACACATCCGAACTGTGTAGGTGTAACCAAAAAGTTATTAAATGTTATTAATAATTCAAAATAATTAAAAGTTATGTAACCACAATTATAAGTCTGCTAGGAATTGCAAACATTTGCTGTATACAACTGTGAATTACATTCAAGAAATATTGGCAGAAGGTTTTAAAAGCATTGAAAGTGTCCTAATTGTCATCAAGAAGTTTTTACACTCGACTCTAGTCAGCGTGCATATCTACCGGGCTGCATCAGTATCGGTCTAGACCTGATACGTGCTAGTTTTGCACGCGAGAGGTCGCCGGTTCGAGTCCTGTCTGGGAAAATTTTGTAATTTTTTTACTCATCCCATCATTATTGCGTTTACTTATTATCAATGACGAATGTCAATTTTTATAACTTTTCCGTGTAATTTACTCGAAAGAAGACTTTCCCCTTAACATTTTGCTCTTTACGTCTGTAAGCCTACACTCAAGGCGACCCTCAAATTGAAGCTCATATTTACAGATCGTTAATTAGATAATATTATGTTTACCACGGGCGTTGGTTCTTATTACAACTAAAATTAAATTGTTTAGTAATTTTTTTACATCTAGCACATTCCAAAATATTTGGCTTTGGTGTGATAAGACTTTAATTAAAATTAGACCACGAAGCTTACTCTATAATCTATATACGAGGAGAATATGCATCATAAAATCAATTCAACAATGTATACTGACAAAAAGAACGAATTATTAATTAATTAATGACCGTCTAATGGGTCCGGGGTAGAATTGGCCCAGAGCATGGCTCTGCAAATCGTACAAGGCGATTCAAGAGAAAGACAAACGGTTGACGCGTCCTTAATCCAAATAAACCAAAACCGATTATTAGGCTGAATATAAGATGAACAATTGGCACAATAAAATGAATTTTCAAAAATAATAATAATAAATAAATAATTGTTCATTATTTATTTATTTTTTAATTATTGTGATAGATAATCAATTAAAATGGTTGTTAAAATCATTTTGTTTATTTCTTATTTTTATTTTTAAATCAGTTTTATGAACTTTTTTACACCCTTATTCATCAAAAGCGCGCTATCGGCCAGTTGAACCTCCCAATAAGAATCTGACAAATAAGCTGCTCCTATTCTTAAAAAAATAGTGCTATTTCTCGATTGTGTGACCGAAATAACGCTATTTGCTACAGTTAGCTTATTTGTTACAAATAACTTTCTTATTTGTTGATTGTAATACCGGCCCTTAGTCTTGTAGTACCGGTTCGTTTATATAGTTACTGTAGACAAAGAGAACAAAACAATAACATTGCAACAGTTGCAGCTGAGGTCAATTGTTTCATTCCACCGCCTGTTAACACGACTCATTTGTTAGGTTGTGTTCCGTAAAGGCGACCGGTCGACCATTCTGGGCTCGACTGGGGATTGTTATTTTCATTGTTTCACTCAACGTCTGATTGTTGGCAACTGCCTTGGCTACGGAATGGTGCGTGCTTCTACAAGGCCGTGTTTTTATGAAAATTGTGATATCTCGTTAAAATATTACATAAATCATATCATTTTACTAAATAAATGAATGATTTGAATGAATGAATGATTAATTTATTGTGTACCCATGTGAATTACAGGAACATTCTCGGTAGTGAACATAATTCCATGATTTTCAATGATATAATTTGAAATAACCGCGCTTTCCTCAAAGACCTGCCCACGACCGGAATAAAACTCTGGGCTTCTTGGTCTCGACCACAACAATCGAAACAACTACGCATCGCATACGTTCCTTGCAAATCTGATCTATCATTGGTGCAAATTGGGTTTACTTAAATTTCATTGGTCGCATACTGGTCGTTCTGATTGTCTTTGCGGAACACAACCTTACGCTTAGCGTTGTCAACAACTTTAATTGTTGGTTTATGATAATAAACTACGAGAACGTCCTGCTTCACTTGCCACAGACAGGCTGAATATAGTTATCTCACCTTTCTTCGTAAGCTTTTAATTATGTTGGTCCGAAAGATCTCCTTGCGCCAACTGATGTGAAAAAGAAAACACAATAAATGCTGATCCAAATGTGCCATAAAGATCACATTACACAAAGTGCTTCGTTTATTTAATTTAAATATTAAATTTCGTGAAGTTTATATGATGTGTGCATAAAACATAATATAACAAACTTTAAAGGTACATTTCAATACAATAAAAATACACAAACCGGGGGAAAATAAAACAAAGGTGAAACACATATTGTTGGGTCAAAAAATAAATATCAAACACTTGTACGGCTGCCTTGAAATTTTGACTCTCCCATCATAGATAATAAAATATTGTGTTATTTTCCTTTATAGACCAAGAGCTAATTCCTGTAGGAGCGATATTAACGAAATTGGCATACCCCACTTCACATCTCAAATCTGACTTGACCACGTGTTAGTATGCACCTTATGAAACAGCCCCAGGTAGTTCGTCACTTCAAATTGTGGTATACGTTTTTTTTTTTAGAGGTCATTTTGTTTTTGAATGTGCAATCATTGAAACGCTTACTCTTTACTGTCTAAATTTTCATAACTCGGGACTTGGTTAACCGATTTTATTTTTTAAAACACCGATTTGTAGGTAACTGTATGCTCTCCCTAATGTATACAATCAATTTTTAATAAACATATGATTTCATTGTTAAAAAGTGCAGACACGGCAAAAATAGTGTAAATAATTTCACTAAAATGTGATTCAAGCATTCGACTCATTTTTTTGGTTGCTAGCAAGATGTTTTTATACTTGATTATGATTTAAAAAATATATTCACGAACTAAACTAATAACAAGGATAGATTTTTTGGAGTTTTAGAAGATAAGCATTGAAGGATGAGCATTTTCAGTGGATTGAGCGCTATTTAACTATGTTTTTAATCCAACTTCATTTCATCATTGTGAGCATAGAATTATAATTTGAAAGTAATTTCAACTAACAATAGAAGAAAATGGTAAAATATAATGATACTAACAATGTGTTTTGAAGATATTTTTCATAATAGTCAATTTTACAGGATTTTCAGTTTCAAAAGTGGAAAAAGTGGAAAAGTGCGATTTTCACGTGATAAATTTATTTGGTTGCACTTAAATTCTTTGAAAGTCTAATATTAGAGGTTTTAAAGGTTCTCTGAAAATTCAGCCAATTCGTAGTAGTCGTTTGTCCCGGAAAGCAAAAAACGAACTCAAAAGTGTACAAATAATAGAAAAATATCTTGAAATTGATATTTGATGACACATCTTTACTTGTTTTGCAATAAATGTCCTTTCATGTTGCAATATTTATATATTGTACTTTAAAAGTGGTTTGACTATGATAGTATTGTATGATTATCTCGCAAAAATGTTCCATTGTTTGGCCAATTGGAACCGTTGTTCCAAGGATAGAGGCGGCTTTAAGCCTAACAATCGCGTAAATCGTGAAGAAAGCATACAAATTAGATAGAAGAAATCGATGGCCCAAGTTGCGATCCTGTAACTTTCTTATTAATTAATAAATTAACCAAAACATACATTGAATTAAGAGACTACACTGTTGACATTGGTATCTAATAAAAGCCAATTTAACACGAATAAATATCCGAAAAAGTATTTTAGTTAATTGATTAATTTCCCAATTAATTACACTTTTTTTTAAATTATTCTTAAGTCATATGTTTAATTATGTATACCTTAATGTCTATTGATTGGCCTAAGATGTTCCCACTTTAATAACATCAAGCCAATAAGTTCGAAATGTTATGTGCCTAAGCGAAATTATTGTAACTGATCGATTAATAGATTAGTGAAGTTGAATAACAATTAGTCGTCAAAAGTTTGTTAATAACTAGGAGAATGGTGTGAAATCATTTAAATAAAATAATAAATAGTTTAGAATTTCCGCTCTTTCACTAAAACATAAATTAGAAAAAATCGGACGGTTACTTTGGGCCCCTGTTAAGTTCCACTGCATTGTTAAAAAAGAGTTATCTTGTATAAGAAGTCTAAGTTTCCTTGCTGTTTCCTAGCAACAATACAATGATGGTAAAATGTTTTTATTATTATTAAATAAATAAAACAAATAAATTGTATTTAGAGTCTACCCAGTCAGTTATTTAACTGATTTTCAGTGGGGGACAGTAAATCAAAGCGACCAAGCCAACCCTGTAGGCCCCGACGCAATCGACGATCGATTATTTTTATTATTATTATTATTATTATTATTATTATTATTATTATTATTATTAATATTATCAGTATTAATATAAGGTTTTTAAGCATATGTCCGCTTTGAGGACATTATTAGTCAATGATAGCAGTTGTAAATATTATTATAGTATATGGATAGGAATCAAATCTCTTATTAATGATATATATATGTATATGTATTATTTTATTTTGAAATTGTATAAATAATTGAAAATTAAGATGCACAACTCAATAAAGCTAGAAAAGGGCCATGAGGTTGATTTCGTATACAACACCGGCTTTTTATACCCATTGTAGACAGGCATTGTTAAGTAAATATAATTTAATATTTTAAGTCTTATATTAAAACTTCGATTTTGATGCCTTACAGTTATTTAACTTTTTCTTTCAAAAGTGGGTTTATAACTACTTACACCATCTATCACTATTTATCGAGGCATATTCAAAATATTGTTGACCCACATTTAAAATCTGTAAATCTGTAAATTAAATCTGTTCCCACTTTGAATGGTCCCGGGGCTCAAAACTAATGTCTGAGGTTTTGTGAAAGAGCGGAAAATTTCCGATGGTTTTGTAAATTTCTTTGTATAATTTCGTACCTTTCTTCTAGTTGTTTACAAACTTCTGATAATTAATTGGTATTTAACTTCATTAATCTATTAATCTATCAGTTTCAAGAATTTCACATAGGGACATAGCATATTGAATTTATAGACATGATGTTAGTTAAGTGGGAAAATCTTAGGCCAATCAAAAGAGTTTTAGTTATATATGATTAAACGTAGGTCTAAAATCGTAAAAAAAAAAAAAAAATTAATAAATTGTAATTGTAATTTAATGAGAATTGTAAAATACTTTCTTTAATATTTATTCTTGTAAAATTGGCTTTTATTTGATACCAATGTCAACAGTGTAGTCTCTTAATTCAATGTATGTTTTAATTAATTTAATTAATCCAATTAATAAGAAAGTTACAGGATCGTAACTTGGAGCCATCTATTTCTTCTATCTAATTTGTATGCTTTCTTCACGATTTGCGCGATTGTTAGGCTTAAAGCCGCCTCTATCCTTGGAACAACGGTTCCAATTGGCCAAACAATGGAACATTTTTGCGAGATAATCATACAATACTATCATAGTCAAACCACTTTAAAGTACAATATATAAATATTACAACATGGCAGGTCATTTATTGCAAAAAAGTAAAGATGTGTCATCAAATATCAATTTTAAGATATTTTTCCATTATTTGTACACTTTTGAGTTCGATTTTTGCTTTCCGGGACAAACGACTACTACGAATTGGCTGAAATTTTCAAAGAACCTTTAAAATCTCTAATTTAGACTTTCAAAAGAATTTAAGTGCAACCAAATAAATTTATCACGTGAAAATCGCACTTTTCCACTTTTTCCACTTTTGAAACTGAAAATCCTGTAAAATTGACTATTATGAAAAATATCTTCAAAACACATTGTTAGTATCATTATATTTTACCATTTTCTTCTATTGTTAGTTGAAATTACTTTCAAATTATAATTCTATGCTCACAATGATGAAATGAAGTTGGATTAAAAACATAGTTAAATAGCGCTCAATCCACTGAAAATGCTCATCCTTCAATGCTTATCTTCTAAAACTCCAAAAAATCTATCCTTGTTATTAGTTTAGTTCGTGAATATATTTTTTAAATCATAATCAAGTATAAAAACATCTTGCTAGCAACCAAAAAAATGAGTCGAATGCTTGAATCACATTTTAGTGAAATTATTTACACTATTTTTGCCGTGTCTGCACTTTTTAACAATGAAATCATATGTTTATTAAAAATTGATTGTATATATTAGGGAGAGCATACAGTTACCTACAAATCGGTGTTTTAAAAATAAAATCGGTTAGCCAAGTCCCGAGTTATAAAAATTTAAAGACAGTAGAGAGTAAGCGTTTCAATGATTGCACATTCAAAACAAAATGGCCTCTAAAAAAAACGTATACCACAATTCGAAGTGACATACTACCTGGGGCTGTTTCATAAGGTGCATACTAACACGTGGTCAAGTCAGATTTGAGATGTTAAGTGGGGTGAGCGAAAAAAAAATCCACAGGGTCTGGCTCCTGGTCTATTAGTATTCCTAATAAAGATTCCTTTAAAATAAGACCAAACGGACGTGAAGACTGGAAGGGTTGTTAATATTGACGTAACGTTTTATGAGCCTGACCTATTTGCGCCTGCCAGGAATGTCTCGATCCATCAAGGGCCTCCTAGACTTCCGTACGATAGTGAGCTCCCTCACAATAGAACTTTCATATTAAAACTGTACTTATTATGTAGGCATAGTTACTAACGCTCAACACTAGGAAGCTTCGCAAACGCTTTTTCAGGCGCGTTGTAGGATGAGCGTAATTAATGCATTGAGCTGCCATGTGTTATGCAGATTTTATGTTGTTCTGTGAAAAAATCATTACTATGTCGATTTTTTTAATACCAAAAAACAAAAAAATCGTTTGCGCTCAAATTTCCCACGAATATATTAATTCATAAAATTAAGGTTCTTTGAAAACATTATTAAAATCGTAATATTGAAATTTTCATAAGAAATAATTATTCGATTGCGCTCAAATTTTACACGAATATAATAATTCATAAAATTAAGGTTCTGTAAAAAAATCATTACAATAGGATAAAGCATGTAGGTGTTATAAGTGAAAGAATAGGGAACTGTCCTTCATTGCCAAATTTGAATATGTCCCTACTAATAACCTCAAATACCGACCGGTAAAGTTTTTTATGCGTCCGGCTTTTATTAGCGCTAACTGTGAGCGAGGAAAAATTTGAACCGGGCTTCGCGCCGGAAAACGGCCATGCGCCATTGCAGGTGGGCGTGACGTCATCGCGAGGTTTGCCGAGGCGGCGAGCAGGGAGACAGTTCTGCCACTGAGAGCTGCTTGCTACTTGTGTAGCCCGCTCCTCCACTCATCAGATTACCCGGATAAAACGTGTATAAATCAGTCAGATGCCTCGTAACAAATGGTGCATGGTACCAATTTGTACAAACACTACTTTAAAAAACCAGACAAAATATTCATTAATGTGCCAAAATAACGAAATAGAAGAAACGCATGGTTCAAAGCTGTAAGACGAGATGTAAACAAACACGTACGCGCCGTCTGCCGAATCCACACTTTACTGTTGTGAAGATCACTTTACTGTAAGAATATGACTATAGCCTAGTCTAAACATATTATTACAGTTGTTCTTCACTTTAATTTAACAAATTACGAGCTTCATTTTGCATTGCTTTCTTTCAGAATACAAAAATCAAAGTCAACCCATATATTTAAGTGGCCTAGCCATAGGAATACACACGTACGGAAATGTATCTTGGGATTTACATACCAAGGTCAAGGACAAAGGCTGTAAGCCTAATAACTAATAAGTGAAAATTAATAATAATGTACAGGCACATCATTTTTATTTTAGCTACAAGATGATATGGAGAATTACACCAGTTTTTTCACAATGTTTTTCTTCAATAAAAACAACGAAAAACAACCTAAAATGAGTAATATTTTGTAAAATGTCATTTATATCATTAAAAAATACACTTGTATGTTTCATTTCATTATGTTTTATTAATAATTGTAAGGATGTAAGCTATAAGTAGCGAGGAGTGACGCGGCCTAGGCCTACGACACCTAAACTGGGCATTTGTCATCGTAAAATACAACATGATTGACAGTACCAACCGTTTTCACTGAAATAATCCACCTACACCACAAAACCTTTAAAGTCGCTATTTTAAATACCTTTAATGGACTTTCAACGGAAAAGTATTTTCGCTTAAAATAGCGACGTAAAGGTTTTGAAGTTTTTTTATTACTATAACAGCAAAAACGTGATGATTCTATTTTGTTATTTTTTATTATGTTCTTGTCAGGGTACTTCCAGTACGTACAACAATTCTGCACGGCAGGCTTAAATGATGGCGGCCCGAAAACAGTGAAATACGCGAGTGATAAGTAAGAGTAATTAACCTAACTAGGCCGCTTCTCGAACGTTTTTTCCAGTCGTGTTGATGGATGAGCTTTTTTTGGAATATTTCTGTCCAACGATTACGTTTTTAAGTGGAATCTCATTACTTATTCTATAGTTACTTACTTGATATTAGGCCTACTTGTTAATTATACACCTGTGAAAGGTTTATATTAAAACCTTTATTTCTATGAATTTTGACCAACTTTTTCCACTTTTTCTTTCAAGACGCACTACATCATTATAATCTTTATGGCAATGTAAAATATGAACATTATTGCCCCACCCGTTTGGTCAGAATCGGCCCAAATATCACGAAAATATCGCATAAAAAACGGGGAAAAATCGTAAAAGTACGATTTCTATACGAAATATTTTCTCAAATGTCTCTTAAAATCATGACACTTATACGATTTCAGAGATTTAAAACGTTCCCATAAAGTTTATCAATATCCGAGTAGCCGTTTACCAATATCACGTAATCGTAAAAGTACGATAATCATAAGAAATATTTGATCGATTAAACCTAAAAACGTGGCAGGTCTAAGTTCAGAGATTTTGAAGGTCCCCTCTAATTTTTATCAAGATCGCATATTATGCCGATTGCTCGGTAGAGAGCGAACAAACAGACAAAAAAAAACTAACAAAACAAAACACCCGTGCTATTTTTCTTGGGGGACGTAAGTGAAAAAACAAACACAAAAAAAGTGAAATTGAAGTCTTCGCTTTGCTCATCCAATAATTTGTATATTTTCAGAGTGATTATTGTTAATAAATCGTTAATGACTAGTTATTTTTATTTACTTATTATTTGAAGTTGTTTTTCATTGTGTTTATTGAAGAAAAACTGTTAAAAAACTGGTCCATACCAACAACAGAAGTGCCGAAAATACATGCACAGCACAAAAAAACGAAGTCTGACTATTAGAAAAAGAAAGGTGGAACACGGTTTCCGACCTGATCTACTAATTAAAATTGTAAATCATTACAGTGTATTTATTGATTGGTGACTGAGATAACCTATGTAGGCCTACACGCCCTAGCCAGGCTCTTGTACTGTGATACTTGAATCAAGAATGTAGGCCTACACCAATTCGCCTGTCCCTGCCGTAAGGAGTATGTTTTCAATCTTCATCCTAGAAGAAGTAAATATACAAAATACCCTAGACCCTAGTCAAATTAAAAATAAAACTAGGGTCTAGGCCTCCTAGGCAAGCCTAGAAGTGGGCAAACTGTAACCCTACTTCCACGTACCTGTCTCTTTTTACTCCTATAATCACAGCAGAGACGTGACTGAGTCTATTTATGTATGTAGTCACCATAACTGCATTAACATGAGGTAGATTTAAGGAGTCGGCTTTCTCAAACCACTTTTCAGTCATCTTATGTAGAACGTCTGACACTGACAGACGTAAACACCGATGGTAAACACGCACTGTTGTGACAACGCTCAGTCGGCCTCACCGCACGATGACGTCACAACCAATCAGAGCGCGTACTGAAATCTTAGCGCGGGAAGTCAAAACCAAGGAACTTTGAACATGCATAGAATCCACAGATTTCATTTTTTATAGTTTTTTTTGATTGCGATGTTTATTAAATTGAATGTTACAAATTACTTAATACGTGTAAGATATATTTGAAACCAAGGCCAGTTCCCTATTGTTTTAAAAAAGAAAAACCCCGTAAAATTTCTATTTTCATGGGAAATAATTTTTCGATTGCGCTCAAATTTCATACGAATATCTTAATTCATAAAATTAAGTTTCTGTTAAAAAATCATTAAAATCGGATAAAGCATGAAGGTGTTATAAGTAGAAGAATTTTTTTTAAAGCCGAAAAAAATTGTAAAAATTGCAATTTTCATGAGAAATAATTTTTCGATTGCGCTCAAAAACGCGACAGTTCTAAGTTCAGAGATTTTAAAGGCCTCCGTAAAATTTCATCGCAATTGGAGTATCGGTTTAGCCGGAATCGTGTTAAAAAACAGCCAAAAATACAGAAAAAAATACAAAAAAAAACATTCCGGATTTCTTTCTCCAGTGTAGTGAAATGGAATCTTCGCTTCGCTCCTTCGCTCATCCAAAATCACTTATTTTTAATCTTCGACGTTTCAAAAGACTAGGCTTTCATTCTCAAGAGGACATGGCATTAAAACAATAAAAACAATACATCGACATAACACTAATTGGATGAGCGTAGCGAGCGAAGCGAAGATTCCATTTCACTACACTGGAGAAAAAAATCCGGAATGTTTTTTTTCTTTTTTTTTGTATTTTTGTGTGTCTGTTAACACGATTCCGGGTAAACCGATACTCCAATTGCGATGAAATTTTCTGGAGGCCTTCGAAATCTGAAAAAAAATGCCACGTTTTTGAGCGCAATCGGAAAATTATTTCTCATGAAAATCGCAATTTTACGATTTTTTTTTTTTTTAAATATCTTCGAATCCGATTTTAATGATTTTTTCACAGAACCTTAATTTATGAATTAAGATATTCATGTGAAATTTGAGTGCAATCGAAAAATTATTTCTCATGAATATCGAAATTTTACGTTTTTCCTTCTTTTTTTAAACAGTTCTTTGACTTATAACACCTACTGTATATGCTTTATCCGATTTTAATGATTTTTTTACAGAACCATAATTTTAAGAACTTATATATTCGTGTTAAATTTGAGCGAAATCGAATAATTATTTCTTATAAAAATTGCAATTTAACGATTTTTTTTTAAAATTACGATTCCTTTAAAAATTTAAAAATTAAGTTAATTTTTTTTTTATTTAATTTAATTTTTAAAAAAATTCGACTTAGTTATGATTTTTTCACAGAACAACAGAAAATCCGCATAACACATGGCAGCTCAATGCACCAATTACGCTCATACAACAACGCGCCTGAAAATGCGTTTGCGAAGCTTCCTCGTAATAAAAATAAAAATAAACACAAACCTAATCGCCTAACAAAGGTAAATCAAAAGGCAATGAGAAGGGGAATTGGGGGAATTGGCAGTCGGGGACGGCTAAACTGTAAGGTTACATCGTCCTTTCGGTTGGGACGTCAAGTCGATGGTCCCCTTGGTACTTTTCGAAAGGAGTAGGCTACGTGCTGCCCTCCTTCCTTCTTCACCGCCATTCACATATCATCCCACATAGTCCATCTTCTCGGTTAGCGCTAAGTTCGCATGAATATGAGACGTTAAGACCCAAATTTACTCACTCACTCGTATGGATTCTTAAATTAATATCATTACGCAATTTATTCAAAAATATGTCTGAGAGCCATCCAAACTTACAAGATGTGAGTGGGGAATTGGAAGTGGATAGGTTGTTGAAGTTATTGTGTTACACATTCCACACAATAAATTATTCATTATTATTTTTCCCGGTTTTTAATATGATATTTTCGTGGTATTTGTGCCGATTCTGACCAAACGGGTGGGTCTTCATTGTTCATATTTTACATTGACATAAAGATTATGGTGATGTAGTGCCTCTTGAAAGAAAAAGTGGAAAAAGTTGGTCAAAATTCATAGAAATAAAGGTTTTAATACAAACCTTTCACAGGTGTTTATTTAACAAGTAGGTCTAATATCAAGTAACAATAGAATAAGTAATGAGATTCCACTTAAAAACGTAATCGTTGGACAGAAATATTCCAAAAAAAAGCTCATCCATCAACGCGACTGGAAAAAAACGTTCGCGAAGCGGTCTAGTTAGGTTAATTACTCTTACTTATCACTCGCGTATTTCACTGTTTTCGGGCCGCCATCATTTAAGCCTGCCGTGCAGAATTGTTGTACGTACTGGAAGTACCCTGACAAGAACATAATAAAAAATAACAAAATAGAATCATTACGTTTTTGCTGTTAAAGTAATAAAAAAACTTCAAAACCTTTAACGTCGCTATTTTAAGCGACAATACTTTTCCGTTGAAAGTCCATTAAAGGTATTTAAAATAGCGACTTTAAAGGTTTTGTGGTGTAGGTGGAGTATTTCAGTGAAAACGGTTGGTACTGTCAATCATGTTGTATTTTACGATGACAAATGCCCAGTTTAGGGGTCGTAGGCCTAGGCCGCGTCACTCCTCGCTACTTATAGCTTACATCCTTACAATTATTAATAAAACATAATGAAATGAAACATACAAGTGTATTTTTTAATGATATAAATGACATTTTACAAAATATTACTCATTTTAGGTTGTTTTTCGTTGTTTTTATGAAGAAAAACAGTGTGAAAAAACTGGTGTAATTCTCCATATCATCTTGTAGCTAAATAAAAATGATGTGCCTGTACATTATTATTAATTTTCACTTATTAGTTATTAGGCTTACAGCCTTTGTCCTTGACCTTGGTATGTAAATCCCAAGATACAATTCCGTACGTGTGTATTCCTATGGCTAGGCCACTTAAATATATGAGTTGACTTTGATTTGTATTCTGAAAGAAAGCAATGCAAAATGAAGCTCATACTTTGTTAAATTAAAGTGAAGAACAAATGTAATAATATGTTTAAACTAGGCTATAGTCATATTCTTACAGTAAAGTGATCTTCACAACAGTAAAGTGTGGATTCGGCAGACGGCGCGTACGTGTTTGTTTACATCTCGTCTTGCAGCTTTGAACCATGCGTTTCTCCTATTTCGTTATTTTGGCACATTAATGAATATTTTGTCTGGTTTTTTAAAAGTAGTGTTTGAACAAATTGGTACCATGCACCAATTGTAACGAGCCATCTGACTGATTTATACACGTTTTATCCGGGTAATCTGATGAGTGGAGGAGCGGGCTACACAAGTAGCAAGCAGCTCTCAGTGGCAGAACTGTCTCCCTGCTCGCCGCCTTGGCAAACCTCGCGATGACGTCACGCCCACCTGCAATGGCGCATGGCCGTTTTCCGGCGCGAAGCCCGGTTCAAATTTTTCCTCGATCACAGTTGGCGCTCATAAAAGCAGGACGCAAAAAAAACTTAACAGGTCGGTATTTGAGGTTATTAGTAGGGACATATTCAAATTTGGTAATGAAGGACAGTTCCCAATTCTTTGAATTAAAACACCGACGTGCTTTATCCTATTGTAATGATTTTTTCACAGAACCTTAATTTTATGAATTTATATATTCGTGTAAAATTTGTGCGCAATCGAATAATTATTTCTTATGAAAATTTCAATATTACGATTTTAATAATGTTTTCAAAGAACCTTAATTTTATGAATAATATATTCGTGGGAAATTTGAGCGCAAACGATTTTTTTGTTTTTTGGTATTAAAAAAATCAACATAGTAATGATTTTTTCACAGAACAACAGAAAATCTGCATAACACATGGCAGCTCAATGCATTAATTACGCTCATCCTACAACGCGCCTGAAAAAGCGTTTGCAAAGCTTCCTAGTGTTGAGCGTTAGTAACTGTGCCTACATAATAAGTACCGTTTTAATATGAAAGTTCTATTGTGAGGGAGCTCACTATAGTACGGAAGTCTAGGAGACCCTTGCTGGATGGAGACATTCCTGGCAGGCGCAAATAGGTCAGGCTCATAAAACGTTACGTCAATATTAACAACCCTTCCAGTCTTCACGTCCGTTTGGTTTTATTTTAAAGGAATTTTTATTAGGAATACTAAAGGAAAATAACACAATTTATTATCTATGATGGGAGAGTCAAAATTTCAAGACAGCCAGACAAGTGTTTGTTATTTATTTTTTGACCCAACAAAATGTGTTTCACCTTTGTTTTATTTTCCCCCGGTTTGTGCATTTTTCATTGTATTGAAATGTACCTTTAAAGTTTGTTATATTATGTTTTATTCACACATCATATAAACTTTACGAGATTAAATATTTAATTTAAATAAACGAAGCACTTTGTGTAATGTGATCTTTATGGCACATTTAGATCAGCATTTATTGTATTTTCTTTTTCACATCAGTTGGCGCAAGGAGATCTTTCGGACCATAATTATTAAAAGCTTACGAAGAAAGGTGAGATAATTATATTCAGCCTGTCTGTGGCAAGTGAAGCAGGACGTTATCGTAGTTTATCATAAACCAACAATTTAAGTTGTTGACAACGATAAGCGAGACTTAGGTTGTGTTCCGCAAAGACGACCAGAACGACCAGTATGCGACCAATGAAATTTAAGTAAACACAATTTGCACCAATGATAGATCAGATTTGCAAGGAACGTATGCGATGCGTAGTTGATTCGATTGTTGTGGTCGAGACCAAGAAGCCCAGAGTTTTTTTCCGGTCGTGGGCAGGTCTTTGAGGAAAGCGCGGTTATTTCAAATTATATCATTGAAAATCATGGAATTATGTTCACTACCGAGAATGTTCCTGTAATTCACATGAGTACACAGCAAATTAATCATTCATTCAAATCATTAATTTATTTAGTAAAATGATATGATTATGTATTATGTAATACTATAATAGTGAGAGCTGTTAGCGGAAAAATGTTGCAAATCCGGATACCAGCGTGAAATTTTGCATGGGGGTAGATAAAAATATCAAAATTAAAAATCCGCCGGGAGGCAAGCGATATCTCACCCCCAACACCCCCTAAATCATCCCCTAAAATTAGAATAATTCATAGCTCTAACCCAAAAAAGAAATTTTATTCAAATTAGTTATTAAAATTATGTTTTTATGTGTTTTAACCCAATCGGCCTATTCTCATTTCCTAAACCACATTTTTTTAACCCCCAATCCCTTATTGTTTATAATATTTTTACCTTGATTTCCAGCATTTACCAGTGAGGCACCTAGGGAGTTATCAGCATGAAATTTGGCATGATGGTTCATAATAACCTAAAAAATAATAATCCGCCGGGAGGCAAGCGATATTCTACCCCTTTTGTTCTCTACCACCCTTAACTTTGGGAAAAACGGAAGGTAGTATTTAATACATTTTGAATATTTCAATTGCTGATTAAAATTATGAGTCGATGTGTTGTAGTCCAGTCAACAAATCATTCATACAAAACAAACAATGTTTTCACCCCCAACCCTAATAATCATGACTTTTAGTGACAAACACTGTTTAGTAAGTTACCAACATGAAGTTTGACATGGTGGTAGATAAAAATATAAGAATTACTATTCCGTTGGGAGGCAAACAATATTTCACCCCTAGTGCCCTCTATCATCCCTTAAAATTGAAATTGGTACTCGGTAGTATTCAATACATTGTAAATATTAAAATTATCAAATAATATTATGCTCAAACATGTTTCCATCCAATCAACCTAATTTCTCGTGTTTTTTCTACCCCCACCCCTAATAGTGATTTTTTTCATCAACACTTATTAGCATGAAATTTGGCATGGAGGTAGATAAAAATATAAGAATTACTATTCCGTTGGGAGGCAAACGATATTTCACCCCTAGTGCCCTCTATCATCCCTTAAAATTGGATTTGGTACTAGGTCGTATTCTATACATTGTAATTATTAAAATTATCCAATAATATTATGCTCAAACATGTTTCGATCCAATCAACCTAATTTCTCTTGTTTTTTCTACCCCCACCCCTAATAGTGATTTTTTCATCAACACTTATTAGCATGAAATTTGGCATGGTGGTAGATAAAAATATAAGAATTATACTATTCCGTTGGGAAGTAAACGATATTTCACCACAAGTACATCCCTTAAAATTGGAAAGAGTGTTCAATGATTCGTTTTTTTCATGTGTGGTTATCTGGAAGAATGTATTCAATTAAAAATCTAATTAAAATTCAACAGTTTTGGTTATTTAAGAAATACAATAATAAGCATGTTACATGCGTTGGTATCTATGATTACATGGTACAAGGTGGTATTTTCATACAATTTGTCACGAGTTTTGGGGCTGTGATATTACACTGTCACTTCAGACAAACAAACCGTCATTTGTTTAGAAACTGCATTAAGAAAAGAAGCCGCTATGGGTGGGTGGAATGGGGGGGGGGGGGGGCACTGGTAAAGTGGGGACCCAAACAGAAGGCGGCCTTCAGCAAGTGGTTTGAGCTGATTTCGGAGGCACCTGTGCTGGCCTAACGGAATAGTAATTCTTATATTTTTATCTACCACCATGTCAAATTTCATGCTAATAAGTGTTGATGAAAAATCACTATTAGGGGTGGGGGTAGAAAAAACATGAGAAATTAGGTTGATTGGATCGAAACATGTTTGAGCATAATATTATTTAATAATTTTAATATTTACGATGTATAATACGACCTAGTACCAAATCCAATTTTAAGGGATGATTGAGGGCACTAGGGGTGAAATATCGTTTGCCTCCCAACGGAATAGTAATTCTTATATTTTTATTTACCTCCATGCCAAATTTCATGCTAATAAGTGTTGATGAAAAATCACTATTAGGGGTGGGGGTAGAAAAAACAAAAGAAATTAGGTTGATTGGATCGAAACATGTTTGAGCATTATATTATTGGAAATTTTAATAATTACAATGTATAGAATACGACCTAGTACCAAATCCAATTTTAAGGGAGGATAGAGGGCACTAGGGGTGAAATATCGTTTGCCTCCCAACGGAATAGTGATTCTTATATTTTTATCTACCTCCATGCCAAATTTCATGCTAATAAGTGTTGATGAAAAAAATCACTATTAGGGGTGGGGGTAGAAAAAACACGAGAAATAGGTTGATTGGATGGAAACATGTTTGAGCATAATATTATTTGATAATTTTTAATATTTACAATGTATTGAATACTACCTAGTACCAATTTCAATTTTTAAGGGATGATAGAGGGCACTAGGGGTGAAATATTGTTTGCCTCCCAACGGAATAGTAATTCTTATATTTTTATCTACCACCATGTCAAATTTAATGTTGGTAACTTACTAAACAGTTTTTGTCACTAAAAGTATGATTATTAGGGTTGGGGGTGAAAAAATTGTTTGTTTTGTATGAATGATTTGTTGACTGGACTACAACACATCGACTCATAATTTTAATCAGCAATTGAAATATTCAAAATGTATTAAATACTACCTTCCGTTTTTCCCAAAGTTAAGGGTGGTAGAGAACAAAAGGGGTGGAATATCGCTTGCCTCCCGGCGGATTATTATTTTTCAGGCTATTATGAACCATCATGCCAAATTTCATGCTGATAACTCCCTAGGTGCCTCACTGGTAAATGCTGGAAATCAAGGTAAAAATATTATAAACAATTAGGGATGGGGGTTGAAAAAATGTGGTTTAGGAAATGAGAATAGGCCGATTGGGTTAAAAAACATTAAAACATAATTTTAATAACTAATTTGAATAAAAATTCTTTTTTGGGTTAGAGCTATGAATTATTCTAATTTTAGCGGATGATTTAGGGGGTGTTGGGGGTGAGATATCGCTTGCCTCCCGGCGGATTTTTAATTCTGATATTTTTATCTACTCCCTTGCAAAATTTCACGCTGGTATCCGGATTTGCAATGTTCAAGTGTTTCTTCCCCTTTACAGCTCTCACTATAACGAGATATCACAATTTTCATAAAAACACGGCCTTGTAGAAGCACGCACCATTCCGTAGCCAAGGCAGTTCCCAACAATCAGACGTTGAGTGAAACAATGAAAATAACAATCCCCAGTCGAGCTCAGAATGGTCGACCGGTCGCCTTTACGGAACACAACCTAACAAATGAGTCATGTTAACAGGCGGTGGAATAAAACAATTGACCTCAGCTGCAACTGTTGCAATGTTATTGTTTTGTTCTCTTTGTCTACAGAAACTATATAAACGAACCGGTACTACACGACTGAAGGCCGGTATTACAATCAACAAATAAGAAAGTTATTTGTAACAAATAAGCTAACTGTAGCAAATAGCGTTATTTCGGTCACACACACACAATCGAGAAATAGCACTATTTTTTAAGAATAGGATCAGCTTATTTGTCGGATTCTTATTGGGAGGTTCAACTGGCCGATAGCGGGCTATTCGATGAATAAGGGTGTAAAAAAATCATAAAAACTTAATTAAAAATAAAAATAAGATAAAATAAATAAACAAAATAATTTTACAACTATTTCAATTGATTATCTATCACAATAATTGAAAAATAAATAAATAAATAATGAACAATTTATTCATTATTATTATTTTTTCAAATTCATTTTTATTGGGCCATGTTCATCTTATATTTAGCCTAATAATCGGTTTTGGCTTATTTGAATGAAGGACGCGTCAACCGTTTGGTCATAATGCACCACTCTACCCTAGGGGATATGGGGAGGGCCCCATGCTGGACAGAACCAGCCACGGGTAAGGGGAGGAAGGGGGGTTTCTGACGTCGCGGTCGTCATCGTCTTTGTCATCGTCGTCGGGGAGATCGTCAAGGAAGGGGAGGTGTCCGCGACGACGATTGCCAGAGCTCGCCTCTAGCTTCAGGGAGTAATATACTGACATGCCCTCTTACTTGCTGATGTTTGCGAGGTTCTTTCTCTTGAATCGCCTTGTACGATTTGCAGAGCCATGCTCTGGGCCAATTCTACCCCGGGCCCATAGACGGTCATTAATTAATTAATAATTTGTTCTTTTTGTTAGTATACATTGTTGAATTAATTTAATTGTGTATATTTTCCTCGTATATAGATTATAGAGTAAGCTTTGTGGACTTATTTTAAATAAAGTCTATCACACCAAAGCCAAATATTTTGGAATGTGCTAGATGTAAAAAAATTACTAAACAATTTAATTTTAGTTGTAATAAGAACCAACGCCCGTGGTAAACATATTATGTAATTAACGATCTGTAAATATGAGCTTCAATTTGAGGGTCGCCTTGGGTGTAGGCTTACAGACGTAGAGAGCAAAATGTTGAGGGGAAAGTCTTTTTTCGAGTAAATTACACGGAAAAGTTATAAAAATTGACATTCGTCATTGATAATAAGTAAACGCAATAATGATGGGACGAGTAAAAAAAATTACAGGGTCCATTGCATTGTCTCCGATGAACGATGACGTCATAGTAATATAAATAATCGTGATATTCGTGAATGTAGCCTAGTGTAGATCGTAGATCACATCGCGTTGATATATACTGTAGTGGCGACTGTGGCATCGCAAAAAGCAAATAGTTTATTTATTACAGTCTTTCCCGAATCAGATGAACTTCTTGCATAGGACGGAAGTTAAATAAACTCATCTCATCAAAGTTTAAAAGAAATTACTCTGCATGGTATTCAGTGCTGAGGACACATCATTATTCAGTTGTTATGAATGTGGCATCGCATGCTAGGGTCATCAGCGGGTAATATCACTTTATGGGATCATCGTTGAGGCCACGGTACAATAACTACAGTCTATAACTCCGTGACATAATAAAGAGTTTATGCGTCTAATCAAGCTTTGTTGGATGAGCGTAGCGAGCGAAGCGAAGATTCCATTTCACTACACTGGCAAAAAAATCCTGATTTTTTTTTCTTTCAAAATTTTTGTCTGTTTGTTAACACGATTCCGGCTAAATCCATACTCCAATTGCAATGAAATTTTGTGGATGCCTTCGAAATCTCTAAACTTAGAACTGCCACGTTTTTGAGCGTCATCGAAAAATTATTTCTCATTAAAATTGAAATTTTACGATTTTTTCGAATTAAAAAAAAAACTCTTCGACTTATAATACCTACCCTACATGCTTTATTCGATTGTAATGAGTTTTTAACAGAACCTTAATTTTATGAATTAGATGTTCCTGTTAAATTCTAGCGCAATAGTTTCAGTTTTTTCTTTTTTTAAACAGTTCTTTGACTTATAACACCTACTTGCTTTAGCCAATTGTAATGATTTTTTCAAAGAAACTTAATTTTATGAATTAATATATTAGTGTTAAATTTGAGCCCGATCGAATAATTATTTCTTATAAAAATTTCAATTTTACGATTTTTTTTCTTTTTTAAAATTACGATTTTAAAAATTTAAAAATTTAAGTTAATTTTTTATTTCATTTTATTTCATTTTTTTTTTTTAAATTGACTTCGATATGATTTTTCACAGAACAACAGAAAATCCGCATGCATGCATGCACCAATTACGCTCATCCAACAACGCCCCGGAAAAAGCGTTTGCGAAGCTTCCTAGTTTACTATCATAAACCAACAATTAAAGTTGTTGACACGCGGTGGAATAAAACAATTGACCTCAACTGCAACTGTTGCAATGTTATTGTTTTCTTCTCTTTGTCTACAGAAACAATATAAACGAACCGGTACTACAAGACTAAGTAGTTTCCCGTTGGGGAGAACCTGCAGCATTTGAAAAAAACGGAAACTAACATTAGCTCTGTGGGTGGCTTAAATGTGGCATTCATCAGCAAATGCTGTTTACTTGTAGAAAGTGACGTTTCTTGAATGAATTAGTAATTTTTCATTCAGAGTAGCTGGTAGGGTTAGTTTTCAAACGCCCTATCCGACTTAGGGCGAGAATAGGAGTTGAAGGACCTACCCAATGAGGAACTTTATCTGGTACTTATACAAAATGTACCGCGAACTGGATTTATTGATGACGGGAGGACGTGGTACGTGTCCTCAGCTCAGTGACTACCTCTTATCGTTAACCAATTGGATGAAATTCGTATAACTAAGATGAGCTATACTCATTAACACACAATGTCATCATCAGAGTACAGTGCTGTACTGTTACACAAGTAATGCCTGGTATTGTGGTATCAAAAGCAGGCCTAATACTTAGAATCAACTTCGTTACAAATTTCAAGTTAAATGTAGGTTTCCTTCATGACTTGATGGGATTATCACAATCAAAACAACAGCCATTAAGTGACACATGTGGATCCCTACTGATTACGTTCCTAGCAGACTTCTAATTGTGGTTACATAACTTTTAAATATTTTGAAATATTAATAACATTTAATAACTTTTTGGTTACACCTAAACAGTTCGGATGTGTTTGATGTTATTTTTATTACGTATTTTTTATACGTTATTATTCTCGATCAATAAATTTAGTTCATTGCTTCTGAGTGTTGCATTGTCTCCGATGAACAATGACGTCATAGTAATATAAATAATCGTGATATTCGTGAATGTAGCCTAGTGTAGATCGTAGATCACATCGCTCTGATAATATACTGTCGTGGCGACTGTGGCATCGCAAGCTATACGAGAAGTTTATTTATTACAGTCTTCCCGAATCAGATGAAACATTCTGTCTAGGACAGAAGTTAAATAAACTCATCTCATCAAAGTTTAAAAGAAATTACTCTGCATGGTATTCAGTGCTGAGGACACATCATTATTCAGTTGTTATGAATGTGGCATCGCATGCTAGGGTCATCAGCGGGTAATATCACTTTATGGGATCATCGTTGAGGCCACGGTAGAATAACTACAGTATATAGCTCCGTGACATAATAAAGAGTTTATCCGTCTAGAGTAGGATTCAGCCTAGATTGAACGACCTTCAAAGTTGCATTTGTTTAAATCGGCATAACCAACACAGGAAAAATAAAATTGCTAGCATCATTTTTCTACTCCGTGCGCTGCGTGCGTGTGGCGAGGTGACGAACTAGGTGTATGTCAACAGACCATTTCAAACGTTGGAGGTTATGTTTCATTAGGATACTGTCATTGCGTGTTATGTTTTGTCACCGAGTTGTTTTGGATATTAAAATTCTTTGTCATATATTATTGTTATTTTATTTTAATCAACACAATTCTATTTGCATAAAAATTGAACTAGGCCCTAGGGCAAGGATATATTATGCACTTCGTTCTAGCCTAGCCTAGGGCCAGGCCTAGTCTATGCAATTTCTTTTTGGGGTTTGGGGGGGGGGGGGCAAAAGCCTAGGCCTAGCTCCAATATGCAGCCTAGGCTAGCTAGATCTAGTCCTACATTGATAAAACAGGGAAATTCTTGTGATATGTGTTCAATTTGGGGAAACTAGGCCTAGCCGCGTAGCCTAGCATCGGCCCAACCCAGGTAGTGTAGGGGGCCTAGCTTAGGCCTAGGCCTAGTATTTATAGCCCTACCCCCCAAAAGGAATATTTAAAGTATTTTTTCTAAAAGCCTTGTCTATAACCGTTGTCTTGTACGTATTTACTGTTTAGGTACCTAAACCCTACCTAATTAGTAATTGGTTGGCTTACTAGATTGTTTTTTTCCCGCGGGCCCTATTAGTGCATGGCTTAGTGACAGACTTACTTTACTTCAACATAAGACAATTGATAGACCTACTCATTTAATCAATACTCAGGCTAGGCCTACATAACATTAAAATATTATTAATTAATAATTAGTCAAGCCCAGAACTCAGAAGAGCAACCAAGTTAAGAAATTAGTCAGAAACGAGATTAAAGCAGACGACGGAGGCTAGGGCCTATCTGTGCTGTGCAGACGACAGGCCTTTAGTAATATTTTAGCTGATTGTATGAAAGTGGTATTGGGAAGATCGCTCATTGGTCAATAAAATAAAACCATTGTTGTCAACTGTGAAAACGAATAATGACTTGACATTTGTTTGTTATTTATTACTTTCAATGAATTTGATCGTCCAGATTACATTAAATTAATCTTGTAAACAATAATTTAGTATTTTTATTTAATAATGCACCGTGTATAATTCATTAATTTTTTTTAAAAGTACATTTTCAATTAGACCTCCAATTTTGTTCTAGTGGTTCATATGAAAAATGGCCGCCGAACAGTGTCAAAAGGTCATTCAAAGTTGTGTGATTCCTACTCTAATCAAGATTGTTGGATGAGCGTAGCGAGCGAAGCGAAGATTCCATTTCAATACACTGGAAAAAAATCCAGAATGTTTTTTTTTCTGTATTTTTGTCTGTTTGTTAACACGATTCCGGTTAAACCGATACTCCAATAGGGAATATAGTTTAACTTTTTTTATCACTCCACTACATTTAGGACTTCATTCTGAATACGTTAATC
Source organism: Sweltsa coloradensis (assembly GCA_024449915.1). Lineage (NCBI taxonomy): Eukaryota > Metazoa > Arthropoda > Insecta > Plecoptera > Chloroperlidae > Sweltsa > Sweltsa coloradensis. Next base: position 245,317 of record JAMZAV010000685.1, on the reverse strand, counting down.
ATATTATGTATTATTTGAATAAGATTTTCATTTATAAAAGTAAGCTGAAAGTTGCATCAATAATAGTGGCGGGAAAAATGAGCCTCTACGTCACTATAATATGGTAGGCTACTGATGCGAATCGGCCAATAAGATAATGCCAAACAGTGATATTAACTGTGCAATCTAAGTATGTATGTAAGCCCATTGGTCATAAATGCTCTAGCGTGCTCTAGACCTGAATTTTGACGTCACGTGCTGTTTGCCCGGGAAATAAAATACTACAAACTTTGAGCCTCAATAGAATTTAAAATATTTTCTTTAAATTGCTTTTGATTGCAGTATAATGGCGTTTAAAGTGGTTTTCTATCCATTTCTTACACCCACGTCAATATTTGGACTTGGTGCATATTATCTATTGCGATGAAATTTTGTGGAGGCCTTCGAAGTCTCTAAACTTAAAACTGCCACGTTTTTGAGTGCCATCGAAAAATTATTTCTCATTAAAATTGCAATTTAACGATTTTTACTTCTTTTTTTTACGCATCTAAAGAGATGTGCTCTGTCTTGGTCTTCTAAATTACAAAGTGCATGTGGTGTTGCAAGACGGTGACCGGTTGCAAGCCGGAAATGGGCGGTGGCCGTCTTTCTCGACCAGTCTTTGTCTGGCCCTTTCTTGATCTCGGTCCACCCGGTCCACCAGTTCTTTAGTCGCGAAGTCTCTTCTGTGGTGTTCCTGAATATCTTTTTTGTGGTTGATTTGATCTTAGCTTTGACATTTTTGAAGGAGAGAGGCGCTGCTGGTGGTTGCGGTGCTTTTGTGGCACTTTTTGCCAAGAAGTCTGCCTTTTCATTCCCCATGATCTTGCAGTGGCTATATTATAAATATTTGTGTTATCATCGATAACTATAATAGTTTGTAACATTGCGATGAATATATTACCATATTTTGTTATTATTTCATATTAATTAGGCATATTATATCCATTCATTCAGATTTAACAGATGTAAAGCCCATTTCCCACAACAATCGTTATTGTTATAAGCAGTGTTGAGCATTATTAATAGGATAATTTTATCTAGATAATCATCTGGATTAAAATAAAAGAGTTATCTATTAACTTTAACTAGATAATATATTTGGTCAATTGTTATAACTTCTTTTCCCAACAGATAATAAACAGAGGCCTACCTAAGAAATATATTTGGATAGTTATTTAATTTTTGACTAGTGGAGAGGTCTAAGTCACAAAAAGTGCAAATAGTACCCAAGCTGGACAAGTGAAGTTTGGAACTCCGCTCGTCTTGTCGTGCTTCGCGGGGTCGCTGATAGAGTGCGAAAATTGATTGATTAAGATTAATTGATTGAGATTATTGGTTGATTGTAATACTGGCCCTTAGTTGTTCTTTCATTAGGCCTATTAATGAAATAGCCGAAATAGCCAACCGCTTAAGGGGAATCCCTAGACCCAAATATGATTTCTAAAGAATGCAGTAAAGACGTCTGAAAAGTAAGGAGAATGTAAGAGGGGCTTAATAAAAGAGCGGATTATTTTTATGAAATTTTTTTGACGGGACATAACCTCAGAATCAACAATTCTATTCAAATTACTGGAATCAGTTGCTCAAGTTCAAAATTGAATTTTGAACAGCGGTTTTTTGTATATTATTTCTACACTCCTTTATCTTCAACCTAAATAAATGGATTTTTGGTTTTTTATGATTTGTTGCGTTGCACAATTTTTTTCGCCTGCCGGTACAATTTCAAATTTTGTACCGTTTAACGGAAAAAATCGTGCAACGCCTGAAACCATATAAAACCAATTATCCTTATATTTAGGTTGTAGATAAAGGAGTGTAGAAACAATATACAAAAACCACTCTCCCCCGAAGACTGCTCAACTTCGGTGTTCGAGTGGGAACCGGTTAAACGACTGCGGATAAACCGCTGGCTAAATATATTTCATAAACTATTTGTTTTAACTAAAATGTCAAAAGATTTCGCCGCACCCCTACACAAGGTCTGCGGCACCCTGGTTAGTAACATCTTATTTACACCATAGTCTATTGTAACAAAGTTTTAATTTGATGACGCCTAAATGCGTCAAAGATACTCGAAAATATACTAAACAAACAACTAACAAAATTCTGTACAACCCATAACCTTATACCTGCATCACAATCAGGGTTCAGGGCTTTTCACAGTACTACAACAGCATTAGCCAACATAACAGACGATATCATTAGAGCCAATGACAAAGGACAGGTAACAACAATGGTGATGCTAGATTATTCCAAAGCTTTCGATACTATCGATCACAAACTTTTACTTGCAAAATTCTCATATTTTGGCATATCCAATTTAGCACTTTCAATATTAAAAGACTTTATTACGAACAGGTCACAAATTGTCATATCAAATTCCAAACTTTCAGGGCCTAAATCAATAGTTAAAGGAGTACCACAAGGAGCAATCTTAAGTCCTTTAATGTTCACACTTTACACATCAGACCTAATGAAGGACCTCAGTGTTTATAAGGCTCATTATTATGCAGATGACAGTCAACTATGTCTATCCTACGACCCGCGTGCTGCCAAAATCGCAGAACTAGAAATGAATACTGACCTCACGTATGTCAGCGAAACGTCAAAGAAGCACGCCCTTCAATTAAATTCAAGCAAAACGACTGTTATTCATTTTGGAACAAAACACGGACGACAGGTTTTAAAAAACAACCCACCTATCTTACAAATAAATAATGAAACTCTCCCAACTACTGAAACTACGAAAAACCTTGGCCTGATCATGGACTCTGAGTTAAGATTCACAAATCACATTAGCAAACTCATTCAACACACTTTTTGTAAATTGAAACATCTTTACAAGTTTTCCAGAATATTGCCACAAAAGGTAAAACAGCTATTAGTGGAAACACTCATTTTGTCGAAATTCGACTATGCAGATATTGTGTATGGTCCGTGTCTAGATAGTATACAAAAGAAACGCGTACAATACGCTCAGAATGCATGCATACGGTACACACTTGACATGAGAAAATACGATCACATCTCGTACAAATACAAAGAACTAAAGCTACTAAAAATGTCAAATCGCAGGTTGCTCCATCTAGCGTGCCTAACACAAAAAATCATGAAGTTGGGTCTACCTACGTATCTCAGAAAAAAACTTCCCCTCAGGAAAGCATCACATTCTCGAAATCTTAGAAACATAAATGAAATATCCATATTCCCTCACTTGAGCAGCGGCTTCAAGAAATCGTTTACCTACAACGCTGCACACACATACAATAACATAAAAATTGACACAAATCTTTCTCATCCACAATTTAAACTGAATCTTAAAACATCTTTATTGAATGGACAAACATAAGTTCATAAAAAGGGAAACATTTTATAGTTCGCAATATGTCATGTTCGGTGATGGCCATTTGTATTTACTAGTTGCTATATTATCTATTGCTCATTACCTGTTCCTAATGCTGCACATACTATACTTTATTTAAATTATATATTCCTCGACTATCCTCATCACTATGGAAACATTTTGAAGTGTGCTAAACTGTAAACCTAAACATTGTGTTGCCGTGTTTTTATTAACTAAACATAATTATTATAATTAATATGTAGATTAGCCGTAAGTTATGTTAGTTAAGGTCAATTGTAAGAGAAGCCATTTTGGCTTAAATTCGCCTTTTTCTTCAAGAGAAATAAAGACATTATTATTATTATTATTATTATTATTATTATTATTATTATTATTATTATTATTAATAACACCAGCCTGTCCAGGGTGCAATTCATGCCCCTCTTCTGGTGTCTTACTAGGTACGTTGCGAATAAGACAATTGTGAAGGGGTGTCCGAGAGCTGTTTAAGTTTACTTATATCCCTTTGCAATCGCATTAACGACTGAGAAAAAAAACGGAAAAAGCCTTCAGTCAGGATTGCGGGTCTCGACGGGATTTGAACACGAGAACTCGCGAATCAGAGTCGCGAGTTTAATGCTCGAGCCAATACTGGCGGTTTCATTCAAATACTTTGACATCCATCTTTGTAGTACACATAATCAGTTAGAGGGCAAAATAATAGACCTGAGACTTTACCCCTATTTTTTTTTTCATTTCCATTTAACTTCTGTGATTCAGCTTTAAAGCATCGTTTCAGTTGGTTGTAACTATCCATTGGTATATAGGAGTAATAATTTTGGAAACCAGTCTCAAACCATGTATATTTTCTTCCAAAATCCTTTGTTTAACAATTTTGACAACATTTAAATTGTTCATTTCTGGCCTAGTTATTTATGTTTTTGGCGTATTCATGTAGTTTATCTCTTGCAGTTAATATGTCTTCCACGAATAAGAAGATAAAATTCGATATAAAGAAATGTGTTCTAAAGATAGCCAAAGATGTTAAGCATATGCAGGATCACCCCTTAGAAGACGTACACGTAATATACCTAGAAGAATCTCAGATGGTAAGTACGCTAGATAGATTTTCTTAAAGAACTATAATTGCTATTATTGTCAAGGACCTATATTGCCCTACTAAGCAATAAGGTCCTATCAACAAACAACACCTAATTTATTTATTTTTTAAGTTAGTTAATTGATTAACGATGATGTTATATTCGCAATTGTCATACTTACTCTCTTAAATCAAATCAAATTTATTTACAGGGATCATTGTATGAATTATGTTTGATATCCAATTAATTTCTAAAGTAGGAGTTTTTTGGAATGAAAAAATCACAGTAATAGAAAACAAATCACAGCCAACTTCTGTTTTTTGCCTTAAAAATAGGTTTAAAAGACAAACTATGTAGCAGAAGTGAACAAAGGGCCTGCTTCCTTAGTAAATACTCATAAATTTGAAGTTAGGGCAAAGTACATGACGGTACACCTATTTGTAGCGCTTTCTACCTTAGCATATCCGCGATGATACTTCTAACTAAAAATAGACCAAAAGTGTAGTTGGGTCTTTTTGCATAAAAGGGCAGTACAGGGGTAATCTTAAATATATATTCTTCTTATCTTATTCCCAACGTAAAAGAGATCTTAAGTAAATAATATATATGTTGTTCAACAAGTTATAGAGTTGTATCTAATACGTAATACACAAAAAAATAAAGTAAGTGGCCACACTTTCGCAAATAAATCGACTGTTTCAGGCGGTGAGTGTTCTAGTCATGGGCTGGATGAACACGCCCTACGAGGGAGGCTTTTTTCCATTCGATATCAACTTCCCTGACGAGTATCCCAGGGAACCACCTACAGTGAAGGCAAGGAGATCTTTGCAGGGCATAGTGTGCCGTAACCCTCGTATCAGCAGCAGTGGCCACGTGAGTTCCAAACACAACTGTATAAAACTACCATACATAACAAAAACTTGTAAAAATACAGCCAAACCTTACACACTCAAAAGAAATGAGATCTAAAAAAAGTGCCCAGCTCATCTACTTTTCCACATTTGCGCATTCTTAATTCATAAACGTACAGTGTCCCGTAACAACATCCTTGAAAAGCTTCGCAAAATAGAATTTGGCAACTATAAATTTAAACGTAATAGTTCATTCAAATTCTTAATTTCTAATTAATTTTAACTTTAAAGGTCATGCAAATTCTGTTTTGCCAAGCTTTTCAAAGATGCCGTTACGGGACACTGTACGTTTATGAATTAAAAATGCGCAATAGTGGAAAAGTAGATGAGCTTGGCACTTTTTTTAGATCTCATTTCTTTTGAGTGTGTAAGGTTTGGCTGTATTTTTACAAGTTTTTGTTATGTGTGGGATCTCATTACTTTTTCAAGTTCCATTGCAAAATTATTTGTTAAAATATAATAATTTTATCAAAGTCGATTAAATTGCTATGGTGTTACCAATTAACAATAGAATGAAAAAATACAATGTTCCGAAGACTTGCTTTTTGTAAACAATGTAGGCGATTATTGTCACGTAATTATAATAAGTTACTTGTTGATTGTATGCCTGTATAAGGCTTATTTTAAAACCTTTATTTGGAAGCCTTCCAGCAATTTTTTTAAACTTTTTCTTTCAAAGGGAATTACATCACTATTTCCTTAATGTCCATGTAAAATATGAACGTTGTAGCCTCACCCGTTTGGTGAGAATCGCTGGGCAATTGATACTGACGAATTAGACAGTAGCCAATAGTAGCCAGTAGTAATAACTATAACATCCTTAAAGTGATTTTGAGCATGTTTCAAGTCAATTTTTCACCAAGAAGGAATATCGTATCCCAACCAAATTTGGCATGTGTTGTCAGGTACCTAAATCCCCTCGATTTTGATAGTTTTCAAATTCACATCACGTTTCATTAAGGCTGGGTGACACCTCGAAATCACCCCAACTCTGCTTGCTGTATAAGGTGCCTGAGTGTGTAGCGCACCGCGGCTTGGCTGCGGCGCCCTAAGGGGCACCTAGATGGGCACCTATTAGACGAGTGAGCGCAGCGAACATAGTCTACAACGCAACTCGATCAGGCATTAGTTGTGACAATGTCTGTCTGTAAAATGTTTGTAAAATGTTTGAACTTTGCCAAACGCCAAAACGGCGAATTAGATTGAGCTGAAATTTTAATCAAACATCCGTGACCAGTGTACTTAGAACTGCTATCAAAATGAGCAAAATCCGTTGCGATATAAAACAAGATGCGAGCTCTGGCAATCGTCATCGGGGACACCTCCCCCTTCCCTTGACGACCGCCACGACGACGATGACAGTGACACAACGAACGATGACAAAGACGATGATGACCGCGACGTGAGAAACCCCCTTTCCTCCCGTACCCGAGGCTGGTTCTGACCAGCATGAGCCCTTCCTCCCTATATCTCCTAGGCTTGAGTGGTGCATTATGACCTAACGGTTGACGTGTCCCTAATTCAAATAAACAATAGAAAAAATACAATAATAAAATTTAAAAATAGGAATTAATTTGTAAGAATTATTTTCACGACAATGGTTTTGTTTTCGAAAATGTCATTTTTATCGAATCATTTTTGTCTGGCTGTGATTGTATGCAGTGACCATGTATCGAATCTTGCACGCACAATGTTTCCCTATATTCCTGCCGGAAGATTTAGTAAACCTTGCAATCTTTTATTGTATTTCGTAATGGATGTTTTCTATAGTATTGTATGCAATTAAGCACATGTTTTATAATTATTTTTAAAATACAATCCAGAAATTAAAAAATCTTTCCCGACCAGGGGTTTGAACTTAAATAAGGGCGCTTTAGCCAACTAGACTAGGATAACGCCAAAGTCGTTGTAAGACGAGTGAGCGAGTCATGTGTTGAATACCCGGGAATATTTGCACTTTAGTTTGATAAAAATTATATAGGTTTTATTAAAAGGGGTTTGAGTTAAGTTGGTATAGAGGCGCGTCAACTGTAAGGCCTTATTGAGCCACTCTTGCATATGCTAGGCTATATAGAGGCCTAAAGCTGTATTTAGACGGTTCAATGTTTCATTCAATGTCTTGAATTCAAGGAATTGAATTCAATGGCTTGAACAGGTACTTGAAGGAAACATTGAACGTCCATTACACGGTCCTTGAAATTGGAGGTAAGTCACAGCCGTGTAAAATATTACAGCTGACAGATCAATGTGACAGGTAGGGCCCAAACAGTAAACATCAACTCAGAAATCAGAATGATTGCTGAAGATGTAGGTGTACTATAGGAAGATCTAATAGTAATTATTTATTTCTAACCTACTTTCTCAGCAAAAATTGTTTGGGGACCATGAAGTTCTGCCAAATTGTAGTGCAATCATTTGCAGAAAAACAATGGAACCTAATAGAATGTTTAAAAAAAAAAACGACCTGACGAAGACTTGAACCGCCGACCCTTCACTCAGAGCGCAGACGCGCTACCACTCTGCCACGCTGGACTGTGATGCTCAACGCTTTTGCCTAGTTACGTGTATCGTCGATGACCGTACGACCAGTTTTGCATAGTTATACGGCTGACCGTACGACTATACACTCAGTTGTTTTAAAAGTTTGTCGGGAAACGTGCAAATTGCTTATATCCTCCAAGATCCAAAGACCAAAACAAAACCTAGAGCCTCGCAGAAGCACTTGCGCGCGCACTGTGTGACGTCAGATCCAACAAGAATCCTGATTGGTTGGTTTCCTTCAAGCTTGAACGAAATTAGGACATGCTCTAAACGAAACGGGTTGAATTCAACCCACCGCTCAAGGGGTTGAATCAAGAACTTGAACCTGTAAACAGAGCCATTGAATACAAAGTATTGAATTAAACCCTTGAATTCAAGGCATTGAAGGAAACATTGAACCGTCTAAATACAGCTTAAGGTATAGGGGAAGAAAGGGAATGTTACCGGGTACTCAACACATGGCCACTCACTCGTCCAACAACGACTTTGGCGTTTTCCTATTATTATTTCGTTAAAGCATATTTTTTGTATTACCTAGGTAAGCCTGAGAACACTGGACGAGCAATGGAATGAAAATTCTTTGTTCAAACACGTCCTTCTTGAGATTCGAGATCTTTTTTGCTCACAACCTTATTCATTAAATCCTGGCTTCGAGAATGAGCGTGAACCAGGGGACAGCAAAGGGTGAGTCTTGTTACTAAATATTGTGATGATGAGTTCAAGCTTGTTATTTTGGAGAAGTAAAGTCTGTCTTTGCTGCACGCAACCGTAAACTGTTTTCGTAATGCTCTTCTGTAAGACTGTGAGTAAACCGCTTATTTTGTTTATCTTATCCATAGCAATGAAAACTTACTTCCAGATTAAAAAAGAGGCTGAATTGTGAAGAATTTATTTTATTGGCAATAATTTTGTAAATAAAGATTTATTTTTATCGAATCATGTTTGTCAGGCGATGAGTTCATGCAGTGACCAATTTGTATCGAAAGTTTCACACTCAAGGTTCTCCAACATTCCGCTGGGACGATTATAAATTATTATATACCTTGCAATCTTAAGTCGTATTTTGTATTGGCTATGTTTTCTAGAGCACTGGATAACATGCGTTTAAATCATTTTCTATTATGTTTTTAATTTATTACGGAAATTACAAAATCTATACCTATCGTGATCCCGTCTGGGCCCGGGGTAGAATTTGGCCCAGAGCATGGCTCAGCTTATCGTAAAAGGCGATTCAAGAGAAAATGTCCACCTCGCAAACATCAGCTAGAAAGAGCGGAGTATCTAACTCCCCGAAACTAGAGGCGAGCTCTGGCAATCGTCGTCGGGGACCTTGTCCCTTTCTCTTGACGACCCCCCGGCGACGATGACAATGACACAACGAACGATAACAAAGACGATGACGACCGCGACGTGAGAAACCCCCCTTCCTCCCCCCCCCCCTTAAGGCTAGAGTGGTGCATTATAACCTAACGGTTGACGCGTCCTTAATCCAAATAAACCAAACCAAAACTATACTGATTGTTGTTTGAACCAGTGACTTCCACATTCTGGGTTTAAAGGCGCCTTATCCAACTAGACTAGAGAAACGCCAAAGTCGTTGTTAGACAAACAATCAAGTCATGTGTTGAGTACCCGAGTTCATTTGCATAAAACTGAACAAGGTCCGTGCGAGGTCCGATTATGACGAAATATTCACACTAAAGTCTGGATCAAATATAGAGAGAGCTATTTCTCGATTTGGTTCATCGGGAAACACTCCCGTAGGTGTAGTTGTTATTATTAAATACAATCCAGAAATTAAAAAAGTGCGCCCCGACCGGGACTCGAACCACGGATCTCCCACATTGCAGGTGAGCGTCTTAACCCCTAGACCACCAGGACGGGGGGTACATTTTAATCTCTGAATTGTAGTTGAATATACATATGAATGGATGGATTTAATGTTTGGTGAACAGTTCAAAGGCAACAGATTTCGTTGCAGTGCTGTTCGAGTCCAATGTTCCAAGGCAATGGATCAAAAAATTGAAAGGAACTGAACAAATCGAAAAGATGTGTGCAGCAGGGAAGAGACGACTGAGATTGATGAAGATAGTTGCTGGTGTACAATGGGGGGCCAACGAGGATACCCTAAAAACTACATACGACCTCTACTTGAATATGCAGTTCTCTACTTATAACTTCAACCAAAGGAGCCACAGATGCACTGGACAGGATACAAAATCAAGCCCTCAGAATAATCACAGGAGGTGTTAAGTCAACCCCAATTGTTGACATGGAAGCTAAAACTAACATACCACCCCTGGAGGCCAGAAGAAACAGTTCAGCAGTTTGCCTGCATGAGAAGCTGATGAGACTAGACTGGATGGAAAGGGATAGAGAACCCTATGAACATCTCAAGACACAAAAAACATTCATTACAGCAGTGAAAGAGGTGAAGGAAGGTCTCATCGGGCAATTGAAACACACAGAGAGAGAAAACATCCCCCTACCAAATATAAACATTGCCATACTAGACGTCCTACATGAACTGACAGTGGATGGACTGGGTAAGACAAAGACATCCTACATAGACGAGGAGTTGAGAAAACTAACAATAACTCACACACACAAGAACTACCCGGAAAAGGATTGGCTACACATTTACACGGATGGCTCGGCTACCCCAGGTGAGGGACAAGCTGGGGCAGGCATATATTGCAGAGAGTTTGAGGAATCTCACCCTGCAGGGGAAAATGGTAGCTGCTATGACGGAGAATTGACTGCTATTCTTGAAGCCATGTATAACGTTATGCACGTTACACAGCTACGCAATGATAAAATTGTAATTTTAAGAGACTCAAAAGCAGCAATACAAGCCATAGTCAACAAGGAAGTGGCGGATTCTGCTGTAAGGCAGTGCAAATTACAAATCCTAAGACTGCACAATGCAAACAAGGTAATTATGCTACATTGGATACATCACACTGCAATGTATATGGCAATGAGAAAGCGGACTTCTTAGCAAAGAAAGGTAGCAAAATGCTACAACAGAGCAAACCGATAACTTACAGCTCAGTTAAAGCCCATGTAAATGCTGCAGTTTCAATAGGGACAAGACAAACCATGGCAGGAGTACATCATACGCAGCCAAGAAAACCCAACAAAATAAATGATAGACGAACAGAAGCAGCACAGTTCAGGTTAAAGACTCGACATGACCTTCTAGGGAAGCATCTGCACCATATAGGTGTGTTTGAAACCAGTACGTGCAGATTGTGCGGAAACGGTGAACATGACAGACGACATCTATAATATACTTGTGCCAGTCTGGCAAATGAGCGTGAAGCAATGCCCAACGGCATAAAGAGGGAGGAAAGGGAGGCTCGTCTTTACTGGTTGACTAGATCAAGCATGATGGCATCATAGGCCAAATGTGGGCATTTGAGAGGATGAGAGAAAAAGGGTGAGGCCCAGACTGAGATGGGAAGAAGTTATAGCAATGAATTTGAAAAGGAGAAATACAGCTTGGGAAAGGATTAACCAGGAAAGATGTTGGGAAGAACGATAAATATGGCAAAAACTGGTAGAGGTTCCTGAGGAAGAAGACAGCGGAGAGGAAGAAGGGGAAGTAGATGAGGCAGAGGAAGAAAAAGATGGTGTGGGAGAAGCGTCAGGCATGGCTAGCCGGCTTCGATAACCCCGGGGAGCCAAGAATGTGGTAGGAACCTCCCACCCCCTACCCAACTTAGTTGGAAATAGTTTTCGATGTTAATTAATTCTTCATTCATTTTGGGCTTTCAGACATTTTTTATATATACCTATACTTATGTTATTCAAGTTTTTTTTGTTGTATTTGATGTAGTATTTTAATTTTGAAGTACTTGTTTATGTATTTAAATTATTTGTTAACGTGTTTGTATTGTTAAAAATTGTATTTTAATTGTTAAGTTTTAGTAACCCAACACTTGTGGGGTAATACCCTGTTGTTGGAGATTAATAAATTAAAAAAATTAAAGTACACAACGAGCTAGGTGCAAACTTTATTTGAATGGCGTGGTTTGACTGTGTACTGACGTCATTTGCTGTTTGATATTAAATGCACTACAAAGAGAAAATGCCATCCATAAAAAGCTTCTACAAATTAAACCATTTGCTTTTGAAACTTTTATTCGTCCTTACCGACATTTGTAGACAAATCTGCATCTGTTTCATATACTTGCGCACAATAGGAACCCCCACTTCATTTTTGTAAATATTTTTGAAAAGAAAAAAAAACAAACTAAAAAGCAAACAAAACAGATTTCCAATAATTTTTTCAAAGTACTACGATTATTTTTGCAAATAATATGCTTAAGGTTAAAAAATGTACGTACAACTTTTGTAACGCAATTCCTTCTTGATTCCAGATACAATTTAGTCGTTTTGCACGAAACTCTTGAAGGTGTCTGTGAGATACTGAGCCACCAGCATGAATTTTCGGACATATGTAAACAACACTTCCTCAAACACTTCGCAACATACGCAGATAATGTACAGAAGAATATTCATCTCGATGGGAAAGTGGCCGACAACCCATTTAGAAAGTACTCATCCGTAGAAGACGCGGCACGGTATGTATGCATATCAATGTATTCATTTATAACCAATCAGAACACGCTCCCCAAGTGTGATGTTGGCAATAATTAAATAACCAACTTAATATAATGCATAAATTACAAATAAAAGTATCGTTTAGGTAGGCCTGCTAAAGTGCAAAAAACCATCATACACTTTTATAAAATAAAATAATGAATGCTAAGGCAGGCATTATATATATTTGATAGTCAAAGCGGAATGGCTTAAATGTGAGCTAGGTGAAAGATGAGAGGGTCTTAAATATTATTATTATTTTATTAGATGTATTTCATACAAACTCGGTCAAAACCGGAGCTAACATGTTGGACGGACTTACGTCAAGTACTTCCATGTGTATCTATATTACATACCTACATTATTACTTTGTCTTAACTCTAACTAAAATAAGTCATTTATAATATAGTTTGTAGATGATGTTTTCTTTCTGCTGTGTACGGTCGTGGCCGATTTCTCGTCGCCATCCTAGCTTTTGCTCTTCGGACTATGGGAAACCACGAAAACCATGTCAGGATGGAAGCTGTCTCGGAATCTCGAAGTATCATTCTTAGTTTAGAAGTTTACGAACTATTCTACACGTGTTGAGTATTACTGCCTTTTGAGTCTCGATGTAAACATTGGGTGGAAGATCTAGTTGTTTAATGCTTTCATGTAGCTTCTCTTCGGTATTGATGCCATCAGCCGATATCACGTATGGGATTGTATTTACCTTTTTCTGTTTCCACATCTTCTTGATCTCAATTGCAAGTTCACTATACTTGTCATTTTTTCTTCTTCCATGTAGTCTCGACGTTATGGCACATTGGGACAGCAACGTCAATAAGGGTAGTTTTCTTGTTTCTTCTTGTCAATTATAATTATATCCGGTCTGTTGTGATGTATAGTTTGGTATGTTATAACTGTGCGGTCGTAATAATATTTGAAATCTTTGCTATCTAGTACTCTTCTCCGGTTTGTATTTGTAGTAAGGTGTGTGTGTATCAATGAGGTTTGTACCTACTTGATTGCTAGTTTTTGGTGAATAATGTTTAGCTACTTGGTTATGTCTGTAGAGGTAATCCGTTGACATAGTGACTGGCACCCGGATATGATGTGTTCGATTGTTTCACCCCTTACACTACATTTTCTACATTGATCGTTTACTGTCGCATCTTGTATAATGTTTTTTTTATAATTTTTCGTTGCAATCACTCTGTCTTGAATAGCCAGCTAAAACCTTCTGTTTCTCCAAATAGTTCCCCGTTGTTTAACCACCTATTTGATGCTTTAATATCTACGTGACCTTTATATAGTTCATCATAATGTCTCTTGTGTAGGGTCTTTTCTGAGAGACGTAACTCTTTTGAAGCGTCAGTTATGAGTTTCCCTTGTAGATTGACATTTTCGTTTGCTAGATTGAGTGGAGTTAATGATTTGTCAGCTAGCACCACAGCCATATGCAGTGTTACTTGGTTGCTCTTTGTAAAACATATTTTCTTAAAATGTCTATAGTTGTTTATAATATAAGTTGTTCAGATCAATTAGGCCTCGTCCTCCTTGTACTCTTGGAAGTGTCAATCTCTCTATTGCTGATTTAGGATGATGCATTCTGTGTTTAGTAAGTGTAGTACGAGTTAATATTTCCAGCGCGTGGATGTCTGTCTGTGTCCATTTAATGATTCCGAATGAATATGTCAGTACTGGTATAGCATATGCATTTATTTCTGTGATCTTGCTTTTACCGTTTAGTTGCGTCTTGAGGATAGATTTTAGTCGCTTCTTGTAAGTATCTATCAATTTTTCTTTCATTACTTTATGTTCAATTCTGGCAGCTTGTGAGAATCTTAAATATTTGTATACTTCGTTATCATCCATTACTCCAATCCTATTTCCATCATCTACCTGGAACTCTTCTGCCTGCGTAACCTTACCCTTTTCGATATGTAGCGTCTTACACTTGTCTACTCCAAACTCAATGCAGATATCTTGACTTAAATCAAATGTAGTATTGATTAAACTGTTTAGTTGAACAAAATATGATGCATATAACTTTAGATCATCCATGAAGAATAGGTGAGAAATTGTGTGACATACCATATTATTGTCCTTAATTTAAATCCCGTATGTTGATTCGTTAAGCATATGCGACAGTGGGTTTAATGACAGACAAAACCATAATGCGCTAAATGAGTCACCTTGGAAAATGCCACGTTTAATTTGGATTGGATCTGTATTCTGTAGTTATCTGCTGGTTTTTCATATTAAGTTTTAGTGTTGTTCTCCATGTCTTCATTACTGTCTTCAAAAAGTTTACAATTACTGAGTTGATTTTATATATTTGTAAAAGCTGAATAAGCCATGTGTGTGGTGTTGAGTCATAAGCTTTCTTGTAGTCAATGTAGTTTACGTGAATATTCCTTTTCTTATTGTGTGCCTGGTTCATTACAGTAGAGTCGATAATGAGTTGTTCTTTACATCCCTGCGAGTTCTTACAGCATCCTTTTTGTTCCTCGGCCATGATATTGTATTCTTCGCAATGCTTATATACTTTATTTGTTATGCATGAAGTCAATATTTTATATATTTTTATTATTATTATTATTATTATTATTATTATTATTATAATTATTATTATTATTATAATTATTATTATTAGTATTATTATTATTATTATTATTATTATTATTATTATTATTATTATTATTATTATTATTATTATATTATTATTATTATTATTATTATTATATTATTTAGAGAAATTCAAATATTTTACGAGTCATTTCGCTGTGTTCGTTTTTTATTAAATTACCTGACGTCACGTCAGGAAATTTAATAAAACGAACTAAGCGAAATGACTCGTAAAATATTTGATTTCTCTAATATTTCGGGCTGTGAAAGCATCAAGCAAGAAATTATTATTATTATTATTATTATATTATTATTATTATTTTTATTATTATTATTTATTTTATTATTTTTATTATTATTATTATTATTATTATTATTATTATTATTATTATAGAATATCAAAACAGGATGAAATAATCGAAGAGCTAACTGACCATCTTCACGAGCTAGACCAGTACGGCAGAAATAAAAACATTGAAATATCGAATGTGTTAGAAGAAGACGGTGAAAACCTAGAAGAGATCGTGGTCAAGCTAAGTGAGATTGTAGGTGTTAATATTACGTCACGCGATATCGATGTGGTCCACCGTGTAAAATCAAACAGTAAGTACCCGCGAAAAGTAATTGTTCAGTTCGCTTCTAGAAAGAAGAGGGACGAAATCCTCGCCTGTCGTCGCAAGGTGTCGGTGAGGAATAAGACCTGTTTCAGGAAGAAGAGGAGGACGGAAACCTTCCCATATATATAAACGAACATTTATCACCTCACTATAAGCATTTATTCTGGCAAGTGAAAGCAAAGCAAAGGTGACAGGTTTTAAATTTGTCTGGTTTAATCGCGGGTCTATCTGCGTCCGAAAGGACGAAAAATCAAAAGAAGTACTTAAGGAAAAAACCCAACGTGATATTGATAAATTAAATTAGGTATGGATAAAATGGATTTGGGGAGTCCACCGTCTCCTAAAAGGGAAGTGATTGATAGTATTGACAACTGGATTAAAGGTGTGTCAAGGGCTAACAATAGTTCATTTAAATATAAGGATCGATTAAAAAACATTGGGATAAACTGAGAGTACTTCTGGAAAAACGTTTAGATAAAATTCTGTGTTAGCACTAAGTGAGGTAAATGTGAAAGAAATAGGGTAGTCAATTTGAGTTGGTCGGGTATGAAATGTTTTTTAATTTAAGAAACAAAAGACGAGGTGGTGGTTTAATTTCTGTACTTTTAAGAACTCGATTGTATTTGAGAGGAGTATGTGTTATTTAGTTATTTTGAAGGCATAGCTGGTAACAAAATAGTTAACAATAATGTCGTGTCACTATTTTTTTGTTTACCGACCTCCCAGTAATAACACAAAGAAAGAATTCTTCCAGGAGATTGATAAACATTGGAATGAGATTAAAGCCCACAACAGAAATTTCATTGTGATGTCAACATTGATATTCTAAGCGTTTGTGATGCATTTGTACAACATTATGAACAAGTCTAGCCGCTAAGGGTTTTACTAGTATATCTCTGGGCAACACTGAGGAGATGGTAAGGGCAGACTCAGAAGTCGTGCTAGATCACGTTTTATGTACGCGCGGTTAATATTCAGATTAGGTCAGCTATCTTTACCTAAAAAGTATCGGATCATTACATAATAATACATCATTGAATTATCTCAATATGAAACTAAATCTGGGGGGTAAAAATTATGCCACAATTATGAATGAAAATAAACTTCTTCATATTCTTAAAAGTATAATTGGGATATCTTGCTTTCGGCTAACAGCTGTGAAACTTGTATAATTCGTTGTATTTTAAATTTAAAAAAGGGCGTATGAACGGGCTACTTTGTATTAAAGAGCAACGTTATAGCAAAAGGGGAAATAAATCGTGGATGACATCAGAGTTATTTAGATATGATATCAAAAAGAGACCGTTTTTTTTTCCATAAATTTGGAAAAGTGTAAAAATATAAACCTTGCGAAAGGGGTTTACAGGGCTGAGTACAACAACATTCGTAATATATTGAATAGAGATAAAATAGCAAACAGAATTACTACCGTAAGTTTTTGGGAAAAAAAATAAAGGGAAAATATAAAAGATACTTGGCAAACTATAATACAATTATAGGAAAGAAAAATAAAGAGTCAGTAGATCCCAGTTATTAAAAAGTATTTAGGCAAAAATGAGAGTCCCATTAATATAGTAAACAATTGCAAATATTTTTGTAAAAGAGGTTGAGCAAATCATTCATAATTGTGACGTGCCTTGTGTTAAAGATGATACAGGAGAAAATATTTTTAATTACCAGCAAAAAGCAATCGGTATACATTCCTCCTATTGATGCGGCAACAGTGCAAGAAATCATCGTAGCAATGAATCCGGGAAAAAAGTGCCGGTTTTGAGGGAAAAAGGGTTAAAGACTTGCAAAATATAAAGAATCAATCAGTCCAGAAATTGCTTTGTTAATAAATTTATCAATTAAAGAGGGTGTGGTGCCAGATATGCTCAAAATATCATTGTAAGGCCTGTCCCATAAAAAAGGAGCCATTATGATTATTCAATTATCGCCCAATTGCCTTGTTGTCTGTGATCAAAAAGATTATGGAAAATATGTGTCTGGCTGTATAGTGATTACTTTACGAAATTTAAAATTATTAACAAAACCAATTTGGTTTTCAGAAGGGGAAAAGTACATCTGACCTCTTTTAAATTTTTCAAATCTAGTAAATTCTAAATTAAGTGATAATTTGCATGTGGTATGCATGTTTTTTTGATTTCACCGAAAGCGTTTGAACACCTCAACCACAAAAATTATTATTGGCATTAGAAAATGTCGGTGTGAAGGGTTCAAATTTTTCGATGGTTTCAGAATTAAATCTAGAAATAGAAAAATAGTTGTAAAATAGGGGAAGTGTTCAGCACCGCTAAAATAATAAAATCAGGGGTGCCGCAGGGTCCATCCTAGGGGCCCTTGTTATACTTGGTATATGTTATATGCGATTATCGATTCTTAAAGAGTGTTTTTGCATATTTTTTTGCCGATGACTCAGCATTAGTTGCGATTCATAGGAGGATTTCAATTGCTGAAATGTATTTGCAAGAGGATTTTAAATATTTACTGAGATGGCTCATGATGATGGTTTGATTGTTAATGCTAAAAAAAAAAAATAGTTCACATTTCTCTCCTTTAATCTTTTAACCAATGTTGCTGTAAAGTCATATCACACTCGGTACAGTGTTTGCATAATAACGTTAATCAAAACTCCCCGTGACATAAATTGCAACTGTGATCAAGTGATTGAGTCGGTGTACAGTCACGTGTATTTGGGAATCGAAGTTGATCAGTGGTTTTCTTGGGACAAAAATATTAGTAATTATGCAACAGGATTCGACCGTGCCCCAGCACAACTGTACCATTTAAAAAATATTCCCCTATAGTTTACTTCGTATGGTTTTATATCGCAATGGTTGAGTCAATCATCTCGTATGCCTGGTTGGCCTGGGGAAATCCTCTCATATGTATATTAATCAAATAGAAAGTTTACAGAAAATATATTTAAAACATTCTACCCCAAACATATAACAATCATTGTTCGTCAAACGAGTTTTTTCAAAATACTGATTTGCTTCCCGTAAATGTTATGTATATATATAAGTTAATAACTAAATTTTATTATAATGATGAACACAAATTAAAATTGACCATACCATATATACAAGAGCGCAAGCCGCAAATGACTACAGAGTTCCTTTGACAGCAAATAAATATGGTGAGCGATCTCTGCAGGTTAGTGTGCCGCAGAGTTTTAATCTCTTGCCGCCGAAATTAAAAGAATTGGATAGTTGAGCCAAGTCAAGATAAGAGTTTAAAGAGTTTCTTTTGTCCAATTTAATGTAAAATTTGTTACAAATTTTTTTTTCGTTTCCTTTTTTTCCAGAGCTCTTTTTGTATGAGTAACTGTTCATTTTATTTTTGTGTTTTGTTATTCAAATTTGAATTGTTTAATAAGTCTTTTATAATTTATATTGTTAAACATTTTAGTAGGAATGACCATGGAATCTGCATTCTGTATCTAGCATGTAACTTAATAGTATGTAATAATTGTCCATAAGAATAACCCACAGACAAGCTTATCAAAGCTTGTGGCATCGAATAAAATTGTAATTATTAATTCTGTAAGAAAACTTTATTGCTAATAAAAAAAAAAAAAAAAAAAAAAAAATTATTATTATTATTATTATTATTATTATTATTATTTTTATTATTATTATTATTATTATTATTAATTATTATTAATATATTAATATTATTATTATTATTATTATTAATATTAATATTATTAATACTATATGGTTTTTAAGCGTAAGCCCGCTTTAAGGGTGTGAGTCTACGCAAAATGTGATATGTGCACTTTTACATTTTTATAGAAAACTAGAAGTCATATGTATGTGATTGAAATAGTTCAATTCCTAGATAATTTCATTATATACTATTAAAACGCTTAAAGGGGTATTTATCCGCTAAACTCAAAAAATATATTTCATTCAGGCTAACAAGTAATAAATTTAGCAATCAACAGAAAAATTATTAGGGCCACCATGACCTCCCGAAAAATTGTCAAAATGACATTTTTCGAGCTAGGTCCCATCGGTAAAAATCTCCCATAAGAAATAACATGGGGACGATCTTTATGTCCCGTGACCTTGGAAGATTTTGATCTCAAAAAATATTGGCCATTATTGACGTACTCTACAGTCTTTTCTGTAAAATATCTTTATTTTGTTTTGAAATTTGGGCATGTAGTTCGGTCAAAATATGCTGATTACTAAGATGGAATGCATATTTTTGCGTGTTTTAGATTATATTTGGGCACAGTTTCAAGACACGATGTAAAAAATGGGCATTTTAGACTGGTACTATGCTCTAGTATCTATGTGGACCAAAACAGAAGCAGGTTAAAGCCGATTTAAAAAATTTCCCTAAACACCAATTTTCGCAAATTTCTGGATAAAAAGAATTGAAAAATTCGTGTTTAATCACAGTAAAAATAAGATATAATTTTTTAAACTGTCATTTTAGTGTAGTGTTGTGCTATAGATCATGTGGTAAAAAATAATTTTTTGGGTTAATAGCCCCTTTAAGTCCCGCCGCGTTGATGGATGAGCTTTTTTAAGTTTTTAGTTTGCGTGGGATATCTTTACTTTTGCAAGTGCTTTGTTTTGTTACCTACGCATGTAGGTGATTGTTGTCAAGTTTCTATTGTTTCTTGTCAATTGGTATTATTTACCGTAAAAACTTATATTAAAAGCTTTATTTCTATGGATTCTGGCTAACTTTTTCAACTTTTTCTTTCAAAAGGTACTACATCACCATAACCTTAATGTCCATGTATAATATGGACGTTGTAGCCCCACCCGTTTGGTCAGAATTGGCCCAAATGGCACGAAAATACAGCACAAAAAATCAAAAAGCTTATATTAAAAGCTTTATTTCTATAGATTCTGGCTAATTTTTTTAACTTTATCTTTCAAAAGGTACTACATCACCATAACCTTAATGACCATGTATAATATGAACGTTGTAGTCTCACCCGTTTGGTCAGAATTGGCCCAAATGTCAAGAAAATATCGCACTAAAAATCGAAAAAAATCGTAAAAGTACGATATTCATGAGAAATATTTCTTCGATTGTACCCAAAAACAATACATATCTAAGTTTAGAGATTTCGAAGGTCTTCTCCAATTTTCTTCAAGATCGGATATGCCGTTTGCCTGGTAGAGAGTTAATAAACAGACAGAAAATCAAACAAAAAACAAACAAAAAAAGACACCCGAGCTAAATTTTTTGGGGGTCAGTGAAATTGAAGTCTTCGCTTCGCTCATCCAATTAACTAGTCACAATTTTTTTTTGTATATTTGGTAGTTTTGTTCAAACCTATAATATAAATCACCAATGTGTAATGTGCAAACAATAGTCTTATGGATTTCATCCCGTTGTTTTAGTCCAATCAGGTGGATTATTTTCCACAGTTGTATTGAACTTCTATGTAGGAAGAAGACAAATGTCAGCGACTAATTCATTCAAATAAAAAGGTTAAAAAATGAAAATAAAAAATATCATCTCTCTACTTGACACCGTCTCCTAGCCCTGCGGATTAGTTAGCAACTACGTAGTAGTTAGGCGAGATGGTCATGTATTCGTTAGGAATGCGGGCCCCGAGCCGTGGGGGGGGGGGGGGGGATATTGACACAAAGTCGCCAACTAGCAGTCCCGGTATCCTTTCCATTGAATATTCTGCAGGCAAGAAACTGAAAGGCTCGTCACTCGTCAGACGACTTGCACGTCGATTGTGGATTAGTTATTAGTAACGAGCTACTTTTGACGTTCGTCCCAGTTCCTATGATGTTGGGGATGGTGGTAATAAACACAATACTAAAACATAAATATGCTAATATGTGTGTATTACACAATGAATACAAAATATATGTACACTGACAGTAAATAGTGCACCAGTGTGGCGACTACACAAATTGTAGCAGCCATGTAATTAATAGTAATTGAAAGTGGAAGTGGAACAGAAAAAATCCAACAATAAAATTATGTAAATGATAGCAATCACCCGATAATAAAAGCAAATATATGTATTTCATTCATTCCAAAATATCAGCAGACAAAAGTGCTATCAGTATACCATAAACAAAACCAAACTGTTGATCAATTTTAGGCGGAGGCCTTCTGCCCTTTGCCCAATCCCGATGTCTCACTTAGTCCCAAACACACCGTCTATTAGTATGTCAAAATTAACTACTCCATGAGATCTTCTTTGTCGGATTCTTTACGACAAGCCTTTCTTTTGGTGTTGTCAACTTTAAAAACATCTCTCACAGTCACCATTTCTCCCAGTCCCAGGCCCGCCCTGCTAATTACTCATTTTGCCCTCATCCCCCCGTCCCCCCCTCCAAATCCCTCAACAAAGTGTGAGGTAGGTACTTTTATGAAATGCACTCAAATGATAGGCCTAATTCAAACAAGCAACAAATGCAATCAATCATTGATGGAAAACAAAAAAAAACATATTGTAGGCCTATGCTGTGCCAGATCAAGCCGTGTTATGCAAGTGCATTCACTGGAGGTACATACTTACAATACATACATACATTCATAAAATTAATTAATATCAAACCCTATTTCCAACTAAGTCGGGTCGGGGGTGGGAGGGTCCCACCACATTCTTGGCTCCACGGGGTTATCGAAGCCGGCTAGCCATGCCTGACGCTTCTCCCACATCATCTTTTTCTTCCTCTGCGTCATCAACTTCACTTTCTTCCTCTCCTCTGTCTTCTTCCTCAGGGACCTCCACCAGTTTATTCCATGTTTTTCGTTCTTCCCAACATTTTTCTTGGTTAATCCTTTCCCAAGCTGCATTTCTCTTTTTCAAATCCATTGCTAGAACTTCTTCCCATCTCAGTCTGGGCCTCCCTCTTTTTCTCTGTTTGTTTCCTGCGTCTTCTTCATACTGTATCTTAGGGATCCTGTTCTTCTGCATCCTCTTCATATGTCCAAACCACCTCAGCCTTTCTTTCCCTAGCTTAAAGTTTAAACTCTCTACTCCTAGTTATTTCCTTATCTTCGTGCTCCTCATCTTATCAATCTTCGTAACTCCCATTACACTCCTTAAAAATTTCATTTCTGCAGCTTGAATTTGTCTTTCTTCTTTACCCCCAACTGGCCATGTCACTGCACCATATGTGAGTACCGGTACAAAATATGCTTTGTATATTAAAAGTTTGCATCTCCTTGGCACTTCTTTTTTCCAAAGCAGTTTCCTCACTAACTGGAAGAAACTCTCAGCGATACCAGTACGCCTTGCAATCTCCGCGTCTATTTTTCCATCGTCGGAGATTATGCTGCCCAGGTATTTAAACATATGTGTCTCTACTAATTCTTCCCCTCGAAGTACAATCTTTTTCCTATTCCCAGATTTCTTACTTTTCCCCATAACCATCACTTCACTCTTGTCAATGCTTATCTCTAGTCCAAATTCTTCTGTACGTTCATTCCATTTCTCCACTTTCTTCTGTACCTCTTCCCATGACTTCCCCCATATGAGTATATCGTCAGCATATATTAAGGTTCTAGACGACTCTGGCCCACCCCTTTCCACTTTCCTCAATATCTCGTCGAGTACTATATTGAAGAGCATCGGTGACAGTACACTCCCTTGTCTGAGACCTGTCTTGACTTCAAACCAATCCGTTCTGCCATCCTTAGTTTCCACGCAACTCACATTCTTCACATACATACTCTGTACTCTTTCCACCAATCTTATATCAATCTTCTTTTTTCGGAGGCATTCCCAAACTCTCTCTCTGGGCATTCTGTCATAGGCCTTTGTAAGATCCAGAAAAACCATCCATACCTCCTCCCCCTTTTCCCTTTCTCTTTCCATGAGCTGTCTTATTGAGAAAATCAAGTCCACGGTTGAACGTCCACTTCTAAAACCATGTAGCTCCTCCCTCAAGCCTCTTTCCACCTTTTCTTTCATTCTCTTTTCTAGCACTTTTTCATACAACTTGGCACATTGGCAGAGTAGAGTGACACCTCTATAATTACTACACTGTTTGTTGTCACCTTTTTTAAATATTGGTACTATAATACCCTTTTCCCAATCCTTTGGAATCTTTTTATCTCTCCAAGCTGCAGTCAACACTCTGAAAATCCAGTACTCCCCGTCTTTTCCTGCTGCTTTAATCATGTCTACAACTACTTCATCTACCCCGGGTGCCTTCCCGTTTTTCATTTCCTTCAGTGCCAATTTAACTTCCGCTTCTGAGAGCTCTTCTTCTTCCTCATCTTCTACTTCGTCTTCTCCTGCTTCACTAGGGCTATCTTCGGTAATACTTTTGTGCGCTGGTCTTCCATTCCTTAAATCCTCTACATTTAACAAACTCTCAAAATATTTTTTCCATAACGTTTTCTTCTCCTGCGAGTCGTTTGTGACGGTTCCGTTTTCTTTTCGTAGGAAATGTG
This sequence comes from Sweltsa coloradensis, assembly GCA_024449915.1. Taxonomy (NCBI): domain Eukaryota; kingdom Metazoa; phylum Arthropoda; class Insecta; order Plecoptera; family Chloroperlidae; genus Sweltsa; species Sweltsa coloradensis. The sequence goes on along the minus strand of JAMZAV010000685.1, from coordinate 221,163 downwards.
ATTCTAAAACTCTCCCCCTTTTCTCCTTGATAATGTTGTACAACAATTTTTTATTTCCCAGAAAATCTTCATCCAATTTCTCTCCGAACTCCTCCATACTCTTTTCTTTTTCTCTAATCACTATTTGCTTTACCGTTTGTTTCGCCCTCACATATTTTATGACATTTTCATCTGTATAATTCTTGATCTTCTCTTTCCACGCCAGTCTCTTATCGCGCACAGCTTCTTTGACTGTTTCATTCCACCACGGTGTTTCCTTCTCTTTTCTTCTCCCCGTTGCTCTTCCGCATACTTCCTCTGCACTAGTTACAAAAGCAGCCTTAAATCCTTGCCATTCTTCTTCGATTCCCTGAATGTCTCCACATGGCAACATTTCTCGTATCTTTTGCCTAAACTTTTCTCTTTCTTCTTTTCTTTGTATCTTCCACACCTTAATTCGCGTCTTCTTTGATCTTCTATTATTCATTACATTTTTACCTTCATAGATTTTAGCTACCAGCAATCTGTGGTCGCTATCCAATGCTACTGATGGTACAACCCACACATCTTCTAACCTCTTTTCTATTCCTTTCCCCACACAAATATAATCTATAATGGTTTCGTGCCTTGTATCCTCGTCTCCATATCCATATCTTGTTATCTTATGCTTGCACCTCTTCTTTTCAAACCAGCTGTTTCCTACTTTCAAAGAGTTTCGTGCACACAATTCTAACATTTTTATTCCATCTGCATTCCTCTTTCCCCAGCCATGTGGACCCAATACTTCTTCATAACCCTTTCTATCATCTCCAACCATGGCATTGAAATCACCCATAATGATAACGCCATTTCCTTCAATGCAACCTTCTAATTATTCCCTGAACTTGTCCTTCTCCTCAGTAGGTCTTCCGGTTTGGGGTGCATACACTTGTATGACATTCACATGTTCTTGATCTATTACCATTTCCACTTGTATAATTCTGTCACTTGTATATGCTATGCCTACAATATTTTCTTTATATTTTGGGCTGGCAATGAATCCTACCCCATTTCTTCCTTCTGTGCCTCCTGACCACATCAACTTGTACCCACCTCGTAAATCCTTTTCCCCTTTCCCCATCCACTTTGTCTCACTTAGTCCTAGAAGTTCAATTTTACGTTCAATCATTGTATCGATTAACTCTTCCATCTTTCCATTGAGCGAGACAATGTTCAATGTACCTATTTTATAATCTTCGCTTTCCTTTCCCTTTAGTTTGCAATCTTTTCAGGTTTCTCATCCTTTTACAGTTCGGTTGGTAATCTTTCGCTTGTTTTAGTATGGATTCCTCCACACCCACCTTGTCCGAAAAACCTCATGCTTGATTTCTGTTTCGTTCACTCCAATCTTCTGTAGTGCCAATCGTAGCTCGCTACCCATCTTCATCTCATCTGCATACCTGCCTGATCCCCATCGAGGTGAAAACCTACTATTTACAAAATTCACTCCATTCACATTTGCCCACTTTTCCAGTTGATTATTAACTATACAGCTCCCTTTTCCTAGAATCCCATGCACTACTACTATGGTATCTCTTCCATATGTCTCCCTCACCAACTTTACCACCTTTGATATTCCATCAATTATTATATTGTTATCAGTCCCTTTTCTCAACTCACGGCTACCGGCCATTACAACTACCTTTCTCACAATTTCTCCTCTAGGATTGCTTTTCTTCAGTTGTCCTACCAGGTCCTCCAACATGATTCCCGGGTATGCCTTGGCCCGATATTTTTCTCTTTCTACACCCATTCCCTGTGAGTTGCAGAAACCCCTGCACATGCTTCCACTTACGTCTCCTATTAGTAGCGCCTCACTCTGTCTTAACATACCATTCTCAGGCTTGAAAATGGGCGTGTCCTTGCACAACAGATGTTGCTGTTGCGCAAAAGGGAACCCTCTGGGGCTGGGCAGCGCCAGGGAGTTGGATGTCATGCTGTTATCGTGCACTCCTATCAGTCCTCTTCCCTCAACATGTTTAGTATGCGGCACTTTCATCCTATTCGATTCAGATTGCTTGTTTTGCATAGACCTAGGCATATGACTATCAATATGTACTCCTACCTGACACTTACTTGAGACATTGGTGTTGGTTTCACCTCTCACATCATTAGGTCTACTCTTAATAATACGAAGTTCCTCCACTTCTGGTTGTGTTGTATGCCTAGTTTCTTTTATCTCCACACACTGATTCATTATAATGCCTACTTCGATCATTTCTTCGAGTCTATTGAACTTTTTCTCATCTTCTTGATCCTTCTCCATCAACACTCTCCTAATTTCCTCAAATTTATTTCTCATAGACCTGTTAATCTCCCGTAATTCATCCATTTCTCGCAGCATTTCTTTGTACATCCATTCTATTTCCATCTTCCTTGTTCTCCCCAATCTCTCCTCTTGATCAAATCTGGCCGTCAGCACAGTGTCAGATGGTCCATCCCATGCAACATTCAACGAAACACTTTCCATCTTTTGCATTCGTGTTTTCAGCTCGTCTACTTGCAATCGCATGAGCTCTTCACCATTATCGCTGCTGGGCTTCTTTTTTATAAACATTCTATACACCTTCCTCCTCACGATTCTCTTTCGTATGACCTATCCTATCCGTATATTACGCTTTGACTTAGGCCCACTAGACAGCGATTTGCCAACGAACCTCTGCTCATCTTCAATCACACAAATATCCTCTGGCACAACATCAATAATTTCAAGTGTAGCACTATGTGGTAGACCTAATTGTTCATTATTGTTCAAGGGGCGGAGTACACTACACTCTTTACAAGTCCACTCAACACTTTCCTTGGTTCCTAAACATCTATAATGCACACAAACTGCACATATTTGACATTGTACGCCAGCACGCACTCCTTTTCCACATAACGAGCATTTCTTCCCTTGTGTCAATGTCATTATCATAAACTTGGAGTATAACTCCCAACTTGTCGCACCATTAATAGTAGCTCAACATTTTTATTTGGAGTCGGATGTCTTTGCTGTTAAACACTTTGGCGTATCAAATATAAAACAAAACTTCTGTCACCATCGTTACAAAAATGGCTGTCCAAATTTATCACAGATAACGAAAACTTCAACGTCAAATACACATATAAAACAGGCATGTACTTACGTACTAACAAAACTACTACTTAGCAGTCTTGCGGGCACTTCACAGTACAAAAAACAACTTTAAAATCTATCAAATTACATGAAATAACTGAATTTTGTTGACATCTCATCTGTCAGTCACCTGGCTTAATGCACCGCCTTACAACAATAATAATAATAATAAAATAAATAAATAATAAAAATAATAATAAATAATAATAATTGTATTTAGAGTCTCCACACGCGACGGCGACGGCGACGGTGATGATGATGATTATGATGAAAGTAACTACCTTGTTTTGTGATTCGATTCGAATATAAAATTATTATGTTCAACTTTATAGGCTAAAGAGAATATGGGCATGTCCATACTGGCCGACATGCACGGGGGACGAGAGATAGTGCAAGATCCTTAGGTCACTACAAATGCCTTATTACACAAAAGAATGGCGAAGTGATTTTGGTACTGACCCGTAGGAGTAATTGTTAAAAATATGTATTTTATTATTATAATACTCTAGGAAGCTTCGCAAACGCTTTTTCAGGTACGTTGTTGGATTAGCGTATTTTTTTTTAAATACCAAAAAAGCATAAAATTGCGATTTTCATGAGGACAAATTTTTTGATTACGCTCAAATTTCACACGAATGTATTAATTCATAAAAATAAAGGTTCTGTGAAAAAATCATTAAAATCAGATAAAGCATGTAGGTGTTATAAGTCGAAAAAATGTTTAAAAAATCGAAAAAGATCGTAAATTGCGATTTTCATGAGAAATAATTTTTCGATGGCGCACAAAAAACGTGACAGTTCAAAGTTCAGAGATGTTGAAGGCCTCCATGAAATTTTATAGCAATAATTTGAAGTATTGGTCAAACACCCAAAAATACCCCCCCCCCCCCCAAAAAAAATAACATTCCGATTTTTTTCAGTGTAGTTAAATGGAATCTTCGCTTCGCTCGCCACGCTTGCTACGCTAATCCAATTACAGAAATTAAAAAAATTCATCCCTACCAGTGGTTTAAACCTGTGTAGGGATGATTTTTTTTTATAACTGATAACATTCAATATTAATGCTTATTGTTTGTTTCATCATTGCTTATTAAGACCTATGGAAGGGTCCAGATTCACGTTCCAAAAGATTTATGACCGTCTGTTGGAAATAAAAGAACAACTATCGAAAGAATTCATCCCAATACCAGAGGCGGACTTTTCGTCGTCCAACAAAGATGGGGCAAGTAGATCAAAGCACATTTTTCTCATAACACTCGGACTACGTCATAATGTATAATGCATAATGTCATAATGTATATATGTTTGTATGTATGTGTGTGTGTATGTGTATGTATGTATGTAACACATAACACAAACTTGTAAAAATTCAGCCAAACCTTACACACTCAAAAGAAATGAGATCTAAGAAAAGGGCCTATGGCTCGTCTAAACTTTCACATTTGAGCATTGTAAATTCATAAACGTTCAGTGCCCTGTAACAACATCCTTAAAAAGCTTTGCAAAATAGAATTTGCAGCTATTAATTTAAACGTAATAGTTCATCCAAATTCTTTTTTTCTAATTAATCGTAATGGTCATACAAATTCTTTTTCCCAAGCTTTTCAGGGATGTTGTTACGGGGCACTGTACGATTATGAATAAAGAATACGCAAATGAAGAAGGGTAGATGAGCTTGTGCCTTTTTTAGATCTCATTTCTTTTGAGTGTGTAAGGTTTGGCTGTATTTTAACAAGTTAATGTTATGTGTGGAATCTCATTACTTTTTTAGTTCCATTGCAAAATTATTTGTTAAAACATTAATCAATGGCTAAAATATAATAATTTAATAAAAATAAATTAATTTCTATGGTATTACCAATTAACAATAGAATGTTTAATATCTCGTGCCCTAAAGAATTTATTTTTGAACGCATTGTAGGTGATAATTGGCAGGATTCTAAAGTTACTTGTTAATTTTATTGTTGTAAAAAGGCTTATATCAAAACCTTTTTTTCTATGCCTTCCAGCAAACTTTTTCAAATATTTCGGTAAAAAGTCCCTATATCACTATCACCTTATTGTCCATGTAAAATATAAACGTTGTAGCCCAACCCGTTTGGGCAGAATCATCAGAATCAAACTGGCGCATGATGCATGGCGCATGATGCATGGCGCATGATGCATGGCGCATGATGTTACCGGTAGATTGTGCAAAGTGTTATTTACTAGTTATACGAATGAATAGATGCTACTACAGGAGCTATTATTTACACGACGCAACACATTGCCCTACAAACAATGCTTATGCCGGCAATAACAGTCTTGTAACAAAACGGGTCTACAGGGATTTAGACTATGATTATGTTAAATTTGGATGTAAAATTGAGTGCATTATAGAGAGAGTAATTATTGTAAAAATTTTAATGTCGATTAAATCCGAACATCATTATTTCGGCTATTCCAGAGCACTCTTACCGATATTTTGAAAGTCAACGGAAAATGGCTATAAAAGTTGGTTGGATGAAAGATGAACTTGAATAAAAAAGGAAAAAAAATAACTTTTTTTTTAGACAGGGCAAAAGCTCTATTTTGGCAAAAATATGCAAATTTTGGGTCATTACGGAAATGAATGTTTTAGATGCAATATTTAATTTTTAGCTATGTTTTTTTTATTGCTTCAACACACCTTTGTCTCTGGACTGAGTACAAGGGAAACCTTATTTTATGAAATATTTTTTGATGAACGATTTTTTTCGTGTTCCGGTTCAAAACTCTTTTTTGTACCATGTGACAAAAAAATTGTACATCGAACATTATTTCAGAAAATTATTTTTCCTTATACTCAGTCCAGAGACAAAGGTGTGTTGAAGCAATTAAAAAAAAATTCGTAACAAAAAATTAAATATTTCATCCAAAACATTCATTTCCGTTATGACCCAAAATTTGTATATAATGGCCAAAATGAAAGCTTTTGTCCCGTCCAAAAAAAAAAATTTTTTTTTCCTTTTTTATTCAAGTTTATCTTTCATCCAATCAACTTTTAGCCATTTCCGTTGACTTTCAAAATATCGGTATGAGTGCTCTGGAATAGCTATTTGTACTTTCATTTAATTTGACTTTGTTGTATTTGCAAACACAGTATGCAAATATTTCAGAAACATTGCACACTCACTTCTTTGTTTTACGTATAGTCGACAGTCAAATGCGACGGCGCATCCACAGAACTACGAGATGAGGCCCAGACTTCAGACACAGTTATTGTCCACATAGCACAGGGGGCGCTGAGGGGGAAGAAGGCGTTCACTAAAACAGGAAAGACGATCGTCAGATTCCAGGGGATCCCATACGCCCAGCCACCTGTCGGTGCTCTTAGGTTCAAGGTCAGTTAATATCAAGTGCACTTATCTGAAACTAGGGGGCGCTGAGGGGAGGAGGGCGACCACCAAGTCTGGGAGGAGCTACTGCAGCTTCCAGGGGATACACTCAGTACAACCACCTGTCAGACCGTTGAGGTTCTAGGTCAGTCAATATCAAGTGCACTTATCTGAAACTAGGGAGTCGCTGAGTGTTTCAATGACTCATAGAGTATTAAACTTTTATATTGTAGGCTAGATTAGCAGTGTCCAATACTTCCGCACAGGCGCGAGCGTAGCAAATTGAAGCGTCGAAAATCCAGTTCACGATGGCGATTTGGTGTTTTTATTTATGCTTTTTTAAAGCAATAAAGTTTTTTACTGGATTGTTTGATATGGCTTTAGCTTGTGCAGCATGGGAATGCACAAACAGAAACTATAAGACAATTTTGCATAAGGGAATTTAGTAATCATTTAGTGTTAAAGTTAGTTATGCTCGCCTGTCTAACTGGCGGCCATCTTTAAAAATATTCGGTCTTCAAATCGCTTCCATTTAATTAACATGCAAACTGGGATTTCAAGATGGCTTCTTATTGTTACGGAAGTGGACCACCGACTGCTTATCTAGCCTACAGTAGTTAAATATCAATGCAATGACTCTATCCCCACAACCTATCCATAAGTTAATCAAAACTTTCTGTAGCATACATATTCTAAAGCAATAATGAAAAAACGCATATGAATCGCACATCATATTCGGATTTAATTGTGAGATGTGACGATCGCACGGACATAATTTACTGTTAATAAACTTATGACCCACCCCCACCTTTTCACTAGCACTGTTTTTTTGTGATTACCTAAAATGGGTGTGGTTTTGGAATGCATATTTTGTGTGTTTAAGTGTTTATTTGTGTACAGTTTCAAGACACAATGTGAGAGTTGAATTCAATCAAGTTTGAAGTTGAACTACATTTTGAAACATCTCGGCGGCCATTTCCCATGTGGACTACCCAAAAAAATTGGTGGCTTAATTGAAAGCATTCTTATCTAATAAACGACATATTATATAGTACCGGTATTCTTAATAATCTCTAAGGCATAAATTATTATTTTAAAAGTTATTTATTTAGGCTATACACATTTTATTTTAATTAAAACAAATAAATGAAAACATTTGTAGCATCAGCAATCGCTTTAACAGTTGGCAACATTGTTAAAATATAAAGGACCAATTAGAGCTCGCTTTATTACCATTCTTGCAACAACAAAAGCACACAGACTGACTTTCTCGATTTGGTTAATCGGGAAATACTGCCGTAGGTGTAATTGTTTTTATTTACTACAATTTAGAAATTGTATTCAGAACAATTTGTACTAAATAAACACAGACTGACATCTACCTAAGTTTTTCATTCAGCTGTCACTTTATAAGCCTTGTCCTAAAAGTTCCTGATTCAGGTAGGCCCTTCATCCTAGAAATCTTTTCAAATTCTCTTTCGACATTACTTGATTCTTTGTCAAAATTACCACTTAAATTTGAAGAACAACTTCAATAATATGACCTAATAATTCAGCTGTCAAAGTACTTCCAGAACTCCAAAATCAAGCGGCCATTGCATGATAGCATTTTTAGTATTTCTGCATTGGTTGTGCTGATTTGATCACTGTGATCATTTTGAAGATCGTTCAAACTTGGTTGAATTCAACTCTTACATAAAGGGCCATTTTAGATTGGTAGGCCTACTAAGCTCTAGTATCTATGTGGAAAAAATACCAGGTTTAAGCCGATTTAAAATTTCACAGTAACGACAAATTTCGCAAATTCCAAGAGAAAAAAACTTTTAAAATTTAAAATCACAGTTTTAAGATATTAAGAGGAATCCCTAGACCCAAATATGATTTCTTAAGAATGCAGTAAGACGTCTGAAAAGTAAGTAGAATGTAAGAGGTGCTTAATAAAAGAGCGGATTATTTTTTTGAATTTTTTTTGACGGGACATAACCTCCGAATCAACAATTATATTCAAATTACTGGAATCAGTTGTCCAAGTTCAAAATTGAATTTTGAGCAGCGGTTTTATGTATATTGTTTCTACACTCCTTTATCTACAACCTAAATATAAGGTATATTGGTATTATATGGTTTCAGGCGTTGCACGATTTTTTCCGTTAAACGGTACAAAATTTGAAATTGTACCGGCAGGCGAAAAAATTGTGCAAACGCAACAAATCATATAAAACCAAAAATCCTTTTATTTAGGTTGTAGACAAAGAGGTGTAGAAATAATATACAAAAAACCGCTGCTCAAAATTCAATTTTGAACTTGAGCAACTGATTCCAGTAATTTGAAAATAATTGTTGATTCTGAGGTTATGTCCCGTCAAAAAAATTTCAAAAAAATACTCCGCTCTTTTATTAAGCCCCTCTTACATTCTATTTACTTTTCAGACGTTTTGACTACATTCTTTAGAAATCATATTTGGGTCTAGGGATTCCCCTTAATAATAATAATTGTATTTTTGGTGTAGTATTATGCTTTAGATTATGTGATAACAAATAAGTTTTTTTAGGGGTAAAAGACCCTTTTAAGCTACATCGTACTATATATTTACAACACTGTCCTGTTCTCTAGGCCCCCGAGCCGCCTATTGGCTGGACGGGAACGAGAGACGCATTCGAAGACGGAAACGTCAGTCCGCAACTCGACGAGACCAAAGGAACAGTCTATGGAGATGAAGACTGTCTCTACTTGAATGTTTTCACGCCAGAGGTAAATTATTCGCTCTTACGTAAATAAATATTTTGTAAATGGGAATATTTGACAGAAATATAACATTTAATTCTTTGAATGAGGCATCACACATATTAAAATCAAATGTAGAATAACGCTGAAATATGAAACTTGGGATGAGACGCTGACTGTGAAACTTAGGCACTGATCTGATATGGGTGACTGTGTAAGCAACAGTGATCCAAGTCAGGTGATGCATTTCCTTTTCAGTGTCCGCGTCGCAAAGAATATCATTGCGCAAAATTAGTGTTCATTTAGCTGAATTATTTAGAAGCCTGTGACTAGAACTCTGATATGTCCAAATGGCGTGGTGTTACTAGAAACTAACGCCACATGCTGCCGTTTAAAAATTAATGCACCGTTATGAGAACATATTTTCAAAACCCAAAAATCTTCAACATTAAAATCTATTTGCTTTTGAAAGAATAAGGGTACGGTATTGTCTTTACCTCTGTAGTTAATTTTCTTATCTGCTTTGTATTCTGCGCAGATAATAAAAATAAAATATTTAATACAATCCAGAAATTAAAAAATCCATCCCGATCGGGATTCGAGCCCGAGTCTCCCACTTTCCGGGTGGACGCCTTATCCAACTAGACCACCGAGACAACAACGAGATAAGAAGTGATAGGAGTGTTTCCCGACTATCCAAATCGAGAAATAAAAATAAAGCCTACCTTCCTATTGGTTTGTTGTATTTATTTGCAACGGTGTGTACATGTGAAGTGGGCCTAGGGCATACTATATTGGCAGTCTCTTCCGCAAACTTCCTCTGTAAAGTAACTGGTCTATCCTCTCCATGACAGTATGTTATCACGCACTGCTTTGCTGCAGCTATTCGCTCGAACAGGAAACGTAGTGGTTAAAAACTATTCACGGACAGCCCACAGTAGTAAATTATTATTTTGTTTGGTGAATTAGAAAGAAAAAATCCCTACATAGGGAAGTTTTTTACTTTTTAAAATAAAATCCGAAATTAAATAAAATAATTCCTGAAAAATATAATTGGATGAGCGTAGCGAGCGAAGCGAGCGAAGCGAAGATTCCATTTCACTACAGTGGAGAAAAAAATCCGGAATGTTTTTTTTTTTTTTCTTTTTTTTCTGTATTATTGTGTGTTTGTCAGCACGATTCCGGCTTAACCGATACTCCAATTTGCAATGAAATTTTATAAAGACCTTCGAAATCTCTGAACTTAGAACTGCCACGTTTTTGAGCGCAATCAAAAAATTATTTCTCATGAAAATCGCAATTTTACGATTTTTTTCGATTTTTTAAAAATTTCTTCAACTTATAACACCTACATGCTTTATCCGGTTTTAATGAGTTTTTCACAGAACTATAATTTCATGAATTAAGATATTCGTGTGAAATTTGAGCGTAATCGAAAAATTATTTCTCATGAAATCGAAATTTTACTGGTTTTTTCTTTTTTTAAACAATTCTTTGACTTATAACACCTACATGCTTTAACCGATTATAATAATTTTTTCACAGAACCTTAATTTTATAAATTAATATATTCGTGTGAAATTTGAGCGCAATCGAATAATTATTTCTTATGATAATCGCAATTTTACGATTTGTTTCTTTTTTTAAATTACGATTAATTAAAAAAATTAAATTTAAAGTTTATTTTTTATTTAATTTAAATTAATTTAAAAAAAATCTTCAATTTATTAATGATTTTTTCACAGAACAACAGAAAATCCGCATAACACATGGCAGCTCAATGCACTAATTACGCTCATCAAACAACGCGGCGGGACTTAAGCGTTTTCCTAGTATTTACTATTTTACTATTACTAGGAAAACGCTTAAGTCCCGCGCCGCGTTGTTGGATGAGCGTAATTGGTGCATTGAGCTGCCATGTGTTATGCGGATTTTCTGTTGTTCTGTGAAAAAATCATGACTCAGTTGAATATTTTTTTTTAAATTAATTCAAATGAAATAAAAAATAAACTAAAATTTATAATTTTTTTAATTATTCGTAATTAAAAAAAAGTCGCAAAATTGCGATTTTTATAAGAAATAATTATTCGATTTTGCTCAAATTTCACACGAATATAATAATTCATAAAAGAAAGGTTCTGTCAAAAATCATTACAATAGGTTAAAGCATGTAGGTGTTATAAGTCAAAGATTTGTTTTAAAAAAGAAAAAAAAACGTAAAATTTCGATTTTCATGAGAAATAATTTTTCGATTACGCTCAAATTTCACACATATATTTTAATTCATAAAATTATGGTTCTGTGAAAAACTCATTAAAATCGGATAAAGCATGTAGGTGTTATAAGTCGAAGAAATTGTTAAAAAATCGAAAAATTGCGATTTTCACGAGAAATAATTTTTCGAGTGCGCTCAAAAACGTGGATGTTCTAAGTTCAGAGATTTCGAAGGTCTCCAGAAAATTTCATTGCAATTGGAGTATCGGTTTAGCCGGAATCGTGCTGACAAACACACAAAAATACAGAAAAAAAGAAGGAAAGAAAAAAAACATTCCAGATTTTTTTCTCCAGTGTGGTGAAATGGAATCATCGCTTCGCTCGCTACGCTCATCTTATTACAACGCTTATGTTAGCTTCATGTGTTTGTCTGTCTGTCTAGCTTTCTGTCTGTCTAGACAAAATCTTGTGATCGATAATTCATTGCAATGATTATATTAGCTTATTGTGCTTGTCTGTCTGTCTATCCGTCTGTCTGGACGGAATCTTACAATCGATATTTCACCCACTTCTCAATGTCCAATCGAGCTGAAATTTTTTACACATACGTAGCCTATTCTTGATGGCCATAGATGAATCAATTAACAGATTTACTAATTAATCAATTAATTAATCTTAATTATTAATTAAAATTTTATATGGGAATCGATATTTCATTCACTTCACAATGTCCAATCAAGCTGAAATTTTTCACGCATATGTATACTTGATGACAATAGATGAATCAATTAACAGATTCTCTAATTTAATCTATTAATTCATCTTAATAAATAATTAAAGTTGTATATGATAGAGGTACGTGTATATAGCATTTTCAAGTGTCATTTTATAGCGTTTTGTAGCATCTACTTTTTTTTGCAACTTTCAAAAACTTGTATATGAAGTTTTTTCAAATTTTTATTTTGAAATTATGTCATCAAGGTTGAAATAATATCAACTGAATAAACATGTGTGTAAACGAATCATAGATACTATGTAAAATAAAATAAAATAAGACTGGAAAACCATACTTTTTAGCAAAAAAATAGCGCTTTGTAGCATCTATTTGCAAAACGCTATTTTCACGTACCTCTAATGATAGTCGATATTTCACCCACTTTTCAATGTCCGTTCGAGCTGAAATTTTTCACACAGACGTATATTCTTGATGGCCATAGATGAATCAATTAACAGATTCACTAATTAATCAATTCATTCATCGTAATTAATAATTAACTTTTTATATGGGAATTGATATTTCACCCGTTTCCCAAAGTCCGATCGAGCTGAAATTTTTCACACAGACGTACAGTCAGAGTCATATATAAATCAAGAGGTCTGAAAGATACCTCTTTCACCGACTTCTCGTGGTCAAGTCTTGGTGCCATTATTTATATTGCCCTGTAAACTACATTATCGATCGATGGAAGTTCCCTAGACTATTTGATATTATTAATATTATTTAGGAGGCTTTGAAAGACTCTTGGTCAACAAAATAGTCAATATCTAGAAGGCAGTCAGAAGAAAAATACAATTTTCTCAAAACAAAAGCATAAAACAAACTTTGGTGGTTTGCAAATAAGACTTGACAGCTAAGATAGAATTATTCGAAATTAACTAGAAACTAAGGCAAATATAAGAACTAAGGAATAGTCTTAATGCTATGCCTAGGCCAAGGTATCGATATATAATGCTCTCTTTACGTTCCATGTTATATTTCTTCTAGGCTTGATAGTTTCTCTGGTGAATAGAGAATTTTCCTTTGACATTATCAGCCATGTTTCTTATTTATGTCGACAATGCAGTTCACAGGGCGATATAAATAATGACACCAAGAGTTGACCACGAGATGTCGGTGAAAGAGGTATCTTTCAGACCTCTTGATTTATATATGACCCTGACTGTACAACGCTTAAATCAGCTTCATTTGTTTGTTTGTATGTCTGTCTGTCTGTCTATTTGTCCTTTATTGCTATGCGGCGACAACGCTCACCGCGCTCCACTTACAAGTTTAATCCCGTGTGGTGAGTCATTCACCATGTAAGCATAGTTGCGTTCCCCTCGCGTGGTTCGACCTCACAGTTGATCGGATGGAGTTGGTGCCAGCGCAACTACTGTTATCTATCACGGTAGGAATGGATTGTTTAAAAAAAATATATAATAATATAAAAAATATAAAAAATAAATACATTATCGTTAGGACTAAAAAGTATAAAATAATATTACATGTTTTTTGTTTTTTTTTTAACAACGCTCATATTTAAATGTACTTAAAAGTAAAAAATAAATTTTCGCCCAACAAATGTTTGCCTTACTCGGAAATTAAAAGCGTTGGGCGCTTTCCTTCCTTGAACAACAAAATTCTGCAATCTATGTCAATACCGTATAAGCGCCCAACGCTTTTAATTTCCGAGATAGGCAAAAATTTGTTGGGCGAAAATTTATTTTTTTACTTTTTAGTACATTTAAATATAAGCGTTGTTTAAATGAAAATCATGTTATATTTTTTTATAATAGTATGACCATTAAGTATATAACCATACTATACTCAAAGGTATGACTGCATGTAGAGCCATGCATAAAGCCAAATGTATTAAAATGTAAGTGTATGTTAATGGGCACTGCTAACCAAGCAGAAATAAAGATGGACATACTAGGTAACCAAGTAAAATAAGAGGATTAAGCCATCATGCTTGTTGAAGAATTTAAATACTTGGGTATAATCTTAGATAGTAAGTTATCATTCAAAATCCATATTAATTACATTGTAGCAAAAATTAGGAAGAAGGTAGGTTATATAAGTAGAATTGGTCATCATCTGTCGTCATGGACTAAAATGTTAATTTATAAGACAATTTTTCAACCACATTTCGATTTTTGTTCAACAATTTTTTATCAAGCTTTTAACATGGATATTGACAGACTTCAGAAATTACAAAATAGAGGTATGCGTACTATACTTAAATGTGATCGTTATGTTTCAATAACGACAATGCTGAACACTCTTCAATGGATAAAATATGTTAAAGAAAAAATTAAGCTTAATGCAATGTTATTCATTTTTAAGATCCATCATAACTTGTTGCCAATATACTTAGGATTGAAATTAAAGCCAATAGCATCAGTTCACGAACATAGTACAAGAGCAGCTAAAACTGGTAACTATTTGAAAGGTTGCAATAAGAAGTTATCTAGTAAATCAATTTTTTATTCCGGTATAAGGTAATTTAACAACTTACCTTCTGTAGTTATTAATTCCATTAATGTTGCTAGTTTTAAGAAAAAATTATCTCTTGCATAGAGCTCAGTCTCAGCAATGTAATTTATATAAATAGAATACTTATATTATTATATTATATTATTAGAAGGGATATGGTTATTTCTTTTTTTTGTATAAGGCTCCAGACTAGAAGTCAAAGTATGTAATGATATCTAGTCAGGCCTATCTACTGTACGTGAAATATGTTATGTATTTTAATAGTTGTTGCAGCTAAATAAAGAATTATTATTATTATTATACAAATATTTCCAATTCCTTGATTGATTAATTGATTGGATATTGATAAACGTCTCATATTAATGCCATTTGGCTATTCGAGACGATGAGTGGTGATAGATAAGGATGAAGTATTTTCAGAAGGGAGGAGGGGAAACCCGGTACCGGCACGTAACATACTCCTTTCGAAAAGTACCAAGAGGACCACGGCTTTACGTCCCATCCGAAAGGACGGTGTAGCATTGACAGTCATATAGGTTCCTCCACTAACCCGGACTGCCAAGCAGACGTCGAGGAGAACGAAGCCGTTACACTAGCTCTCGAACCCTCCATCTGCTCTAACCAGCGGTCTATGTGAGTTTCGGGCCGAGCGGTCACCCACTCTACCTCTGACCACGCCCGAAGGCTGCTTTACTTCAGTATTCGAGTGGGAACCGGTTAAACGACCTCGGCTAAATCTAAGCTTGGTCCAATTCCTTGAGAACTGTGTTGAGTTTAAACAAAAATGGTTCAGGCAGCCGAGCAATAAGGTTTTTGCCTAAAAACGCATGTCATTAAGTTTGTCCATTTAAAGAAAAAGATTAAAATATGGCTACACAAAATAAAATCATTTTATTTTTGTAAATATAAGAAGATCTTGGTTTGGTCGTACAGACATTATTGAATATTGTGATGTAAACTTTCAGTGATGTTTTTTTTCATTCGTGATTTCTAAACTTATATATTCAGAAACAAACCTAATGTTGACGTTAAATCATAATCCCAGGTGATATACCAACGCTTCGTCATTCATATTGGAAGTCTTGTGTGGCACGTTGGTCTTGTGGCTAGAGTCTCAGCTTCCAATGAAGATCCAAGGTTCGAATCCCGTTAAAAGCAAAAGTTTTTTAAAGATGGATTTTTCATTTTACCACCATTGCCTATTTCGCCGCTCTTCATTCAAGCGAAATAAGTAGTCTTGTTAAGCTGTCAACCCTTAATTCCTCTTGACCGCCGTCACAGACTTCGGTCAGCGTTGTCGATGAGGAGGCTCCACTGCTTTCAACAAAATAGAAATCAAATTAAATGTGTCGTGTTTGAAGAGAGTTCTATTTGGCAACATCGAGGCACACGCCTTCTCGTGGAGGGTCCGAAGTTCTGACGAAGGTAGAGCTCAAATCTTGAATTAAGTGCCATTGCCTGTTTTGCCGCTCTTCATTCAAGCGGAATAAGTAGTCTTGTCAACCTGTCAACCCTTATTCCCTGATGACTCGCGCCACACACTTCGGACAGCGTTGCCGATACGGAGGCTCCACCTCGTTCAACATAATAGAAAAGCAATTTAAATGGGTCGTGTTTGAAGCCAGTTCTATTTGGTAACATCGAGGCACGCGCCATCTTAGCGGAGGTCCAGCATTTTGACGAAGGTATAATTGGTACATGAGTCGGCCTCTTTGTAAATTTAGTTTCTTTGAGGGAACAGCAATGGCACTAAATTCAAGATTCGAGCTATATAACTGGAACACGAGTCGGCCTGTTTGTAAATTTAGTTTCTTTGAGGGATTAGCAGTGTCGATAAAATGAAAATCTGAAGAATAACGTCTTACGTGGACCTAGGTCCATCAGTTATGGGCTAAGGAAAGTGAAAATGGTGACTTTAAAGCCGTCTTAGCAACAAAGAACATAATAAATTCTAAAGTTCTGAATAAGCCTTCTAGTGCTGTCCGCGGATGGAATTCTGTCCAGCTTGAATGATCGGTATTTTCTACTTAAATAAGCATGTTCCTTTTTGTTCATTGTTTGCTCGTCTATTGTGTCGACGCTTACAAGAATGATTTCATCTGTTTTAAAGTAAATGTCCCCACACTGAAACTCAGTAATTTGACTGAGTGGGTAAACTCTCAATACTTCATGTGTCTTCATAAAGTTGTGGCTCAGTAATGATGTGTTTCTCTATGCATATCTTTGTTCACATCCACAGATCGAAGAAGATCGGAAGCTGCCAGTCATGTTTTTCATTCACGGTGGGGCATTTACGCGCGGTGGAGCGATCACAAAACTCTTTGGTCCCGAATACCTGGTCGATCAAGATGTTGTGGTCGTGACAACAAACTACCGACTTGGAGCATTAGGTACGTCTCGTCCGCGCCAATTGTTATCTTCTGTCATTATGGTGTGACTTCAAATGCAGATTTTTAAATTTTCCCTTACGTGTTCCAGGGTTTATGACGACCGACGATATTGAAATTCCTGGGAACGCGGGTCTTAAGGACCAGGTAGCAGCCTTAAGATGGGTGCAACTAAACGTGAACAGGTTCGGTGGAGATCCCGAAAACGTAACGATTTTCGGGCAGAGCGCCGGGGCCGCCTCTGTGCATTTTCATCAACTGTCGCCGATGTCCAAAGGTAAATATACTCTGGAACTTACAATTAGCTCAAATTAGGCTCAATTTTAGGTCCTCTGTTGTTTATAATTTCCTGGGAACTTGTTGGGTGTCGATCTTTCATCGGAGGACATTATCAAAAATATTTGTCTAATTATAATATTAGCCTATACTCTAAAAGAAATAATATTGTTTCCCACTTTGCTTACTTTCATTTCACGATGTACTTAATTTTATTTATTTGTCTGTCTGTCTTTGTAAATTAGTTTTAAGTTTAGATTTCGTAAAGACGTCAAAGAAAGAAGATACAATAACACAAGCTGTCGCTAATGTCCAAGGATATTGTACTTATAAATTACAATAATCTAAGCTTTCGCTCATGTCCAAGGATAAATGTACTTACAATTTACAATAATCTAAGCTATCGCTAATGTCCAAGGATGAACGTACTTACAATAGGAAACATTCCACTTCCGCCAAATACTGTACAAATAGATTTTTAAGAAGAAGTGTTTCGTTCCGATTACAAATATGTACTTTGTTTTTCCGTGAAATAATAATCCAATAATTTATAGCCGTTTTAAAAACAGCATTTTTTTAAATATTCTAAGAGCGGCAAAAACAGCTATGACGTCAGAACTGTGTTGAACCAACGCCGTCTGGATACACATATATACATACATCAAGAAGGCGGTGTTTTAAACAAAGCAGAGTCTAGCGTAGCCTTCAGTAATGTAAACAGATGTCGGACATTTTACATTTAACGCCTGGCCGGAAAACGAGAAAAGTTGACATTGTAATCAAAAAGCAAAACTGAAACAAGCCTAGGTCTAGGCCTAGGCGTAGAAAATTATTTATAATACAACAGTCTAGGCCGATCGTTCTTGTAATATATAGGCCTGGGTATGAGAATACTAAAATTACTCACTTGACAAGCCCTTGGCTTAGCTTGCCAACCCTAGCCTGCACTTCCGTGTTCTGACACACATCCTGCACAAAAACCTTACTTTGATGACTAATTAAAGCCTATTGTTGGATGAGCGTAGCGAGCGTAGCGAGCGAAGCAAAGATTCCATTTCACTACACTGGAGAAAAAAATCCGGAATGTTTTTTTGTTTTTTTTTCTTTTTTTCTTTTTGTATTTTTGTCTGTTTGTCCACACGATTCCGGCTAAACCGATACTCCGATTGCGATGAAATTTTATGGAGGCCTTCGAAATCTCTGAACTTAGAACTGCCACGTTTTTGAGCGCAATCGGAAAATTATTTCTCATGAAAATCGCAATTTTACGATTTTTTTCGATTTTTAACAAAATTCTTCAATTTATAACACCTACATGATTTGTCCGATTGAGATAATTTTTTCACAGAACCTTAATTTTATGAATTGATATATTCGTGTGAAATTTGAGCGTTATCGAAAGATAAATTTCTTTAAAAAATCGCAATTTTACGACTTTTTTCGATTTTTAAAATTTCTTTGGCTTATAGCACCTACATGCTTTATCCGATCGTAATGATTTTTTTACAGAACCTTAATTTTATGAATTAATATATTCGTGTGAAATTTGAGCACAATCGAATAATTATTTCTTATGAAAATCAAAATTTTACGATTTTTTTCTTTTTTAAAATTACGATTAATTAAAAAAAATAAAAATTAAAGTTTATTTTTAATTTAATTTAAATAAATTTAAAAAAATCTTCAACTTAGTAATGATTTTTTCACAGAACAACATTAAATCCGCATAACACTTGGCTACTCAATGCACCAATTACGCTCATCCAACAACGCGGCGGGACTTAAGCGTTTTCCTAGTAGATAAAAAAATAACATGATACTCCTAGGCTGTGCAAAAATTCAAGACAAAATGCTCGTAATTCTTTATCACAATGATCCCGCGAAATCTCCTGTCACATACGAAAAAAGAAAAAGATAATTTGGTGAAAATGTACATCGTTTAAGTGGCTGTGGAGTTGTGTTTGTTGTTGAGCGGATGGGAGAGCACCGCCGTCTGTATGTAAATATGTACAAATAAACGTACATTTAGTTTCTAATTGGCCTTGACTCAACACAGTTATGACGTAGTACCGTCCAAAGATGGCGCACGCTCGTTTTTGGCGCGCAAACTTGGGGTCCAATTTATTTCTTGTTTAAATAACACAAAATACATTTTTTTTTAAATAAAAAAAGTGCAGTGACTTTTTAAACATATATAAGAATTAAAATAAACTATAAAATAGTAAGAGGAATATTCCCTATTTAGAAAAATCTAAGCTATCGCTGATGTCCAAGGATAATTGTACATACAATTTACAATTACCTTAGCCTTCGCTCATGTCCAAGGATAAATGTACTTACAATTTACATAATCTAGGCTATTCCATGATCAAAGACTAAATGTATTACCAATTCAATATCAAAAGTATTCATGCAGGATTAATGTACTTACATTGTACAATAATCTAAGCTTCGCTCATTCAAGGATAATTGTATTACAATTTAAAAATCTTAGCTATTATATATCAAGGATATTGTACTTAAATTAAATAATCAAGCTTCCTCATTTCCAAGGAAAATTGTGCTAACAATTGACAATAATCTAAGCAATTTCTGCATACATGTCGAGATAATTGTACATTACAATTTACAAAATTAAGCTATTGCTTATTAATAAATTACTTACAATTTACAAAATTCTAAGCTACGCTCATGTCCAAGGAAAATGTACTTACAATTGTACAATAATCTAAAGCTATCGCTCATGTCCAATGGATTAATTACAACAATTTACAATATCTAAGCTATTCTGTCCAAGGTAAATAAAAAAACATTTTACAATGATTACGATGCTCATGTCCAAGGCAAATGTACTTACAATTTACAATAATCAAGCTATCGCTCATGTCCAGGTTATATGTACAAATTTACAATTATCAAGCTACCGCTCATGTCCAAGTTAATTCTTAAGAATTGACAATAATCTTAGCTATCGCTCATGTCCAAGGATTATTGTACTTACAATTTACAATAATCTTAGCTATCATTCATGTCCAAGGATAAATGTACATACAACAATTATCTAGGCTATCGCTCATGTCCTAGGTTAATTGTACTTACAATTTATAATAATCTAAGCTATCGCTCATGTCCAAGGACAAATGTACTTACAATTTACAATAATCTAAGCTATCGCTCATGTCCAAGGATAAATGTACTTACAATTTACAATAATCTAAGCTATCGCTCATGTCCAAGGATAAATGTACTTACAATTTACAATAATCTAAGCTTTCGCCCATGTCCAAGGTTGAATGTACTTACAATTTACAATAACCTTAGTAGTCGCCCATGTCCAAGGACGAATGTTATAACAATTGACAATTATTTCAGCTGTCACCCATGCCCAATAGTGAATGACGGCTTAAGGGCATCATCAGTGTCGTAGCCAACGACGGTCAGGAATACGTGTAGCACGTGAATAGATGTATTGATTTGTATTGATTTGAACATTTTCTGTTTCATAGACAGTGACATCAGAAATTTACGTTATGTGATAACGGTCTGTCAGTTGTTTAATCAAGCATTCTATGATGTTTATTAGGTGCCTTCTTATGACGACAGTAAAAAGGAAATGCGGTCTTTTAGTGGAAATTATCTTACTTAGTTAATGTCATATATTAGTAAAGTTAATTGGGAGTCTATTTTTACACTATCTGATGTTAATGATAATGATTTTGTTTATTTTATGAATAGTTTGATGCTGTTTTAAGAGTGCATTTCAAACAGTGTTCAAAGGCAAAAGGAAGTTGGTTTTCGATTGATTTGTTATTTGTCATTGCAAGTTGTCTAGCCCGAAATGCCTGCGAGATTTAGTGGGCTGTAGTTATTGTGAATAGAGAAGCAAACAGGAAGAAATGAAAAATAAATATGAAATGATGATTTACAAAGAGCGTGGATACTTCCTTCCTGGAGACGATGTCCTTTCCCTGACGTCCTTAGTTCTGGTGGTGGATAACATCCTTGTGACGTGCACGTCGCGACGTCAAATGCATGAACGTCGTGGGAGATGGGATAGAGTTTAAAGAACTGCAGTTGGAAGAAGAAGAAGAAGAAGAAGAAGAAGAAGAAGAAGAAGAAGAAGAAGAAGAAGAAGAAGAAGAAGAAGAAGAAGAAGAAGAAGAAGAAGAAGAAGAAGAAGAAATGAGAGAATATTAAGTCGTAGGACATTGTGTCACAACACGGCGGCAAAACACTACACGAACAGGGTAGTGAGTACTAGAGAGAACTGTAACGGGAGGTATAACAAGAACCCCTGACGTACGTATGCAAAACATGTCAACTAAATTAAATCCACCAAAAAAATAACTAATTGAAACTGATCCCAGTTGATTAACGAAAACACACTGTTCGGGACAACCAAAGAACAATCGTCCAGTAACACGTTCTTTACCTACACTGGAAAACAATAAAAACAACTACAAAATTTGCCTAGCTTCACTCAGTCGGAGACAAAAGAATCGTTATGCTAGATTAGAGTTTTTTGACTAAATTAAAATGGGCGCCACAATAAATCAGAAATTGATTAATTGAAAAGATAAAATAAAATCAAACTCTACCACCCGCTCCAACCCCAGTTTGGCTCAACCTTGAGGACTGCAAAACCTGCAGACCACAGTATCACCGGCTACAGAGTTCCTGGCGCGGGCGGCGTTCAAAAACGTGCGCATTCAATACTCATAAGAATATTTACTGGAAATATTATTTTTAGAAACACATTTAACACCATAAATTATACTTTTTTTAATTAAACGTTTTGGTGGCGGTATATTAATAATATTAACATGATTGATCAAATTGCCAGGGGGGCTGCAGCCCTTCACCCCTCTCTCACGAGCCGCCACTGTGTATGAATAAATATATATTATATCCTATAGCGCGTTTACTTGCGAGTAGAACACATTATTCTGTTCGAGAGCAGAGTTATTTTGTATGTCAGCTTATTGAATTCTATACAATTTCAGATTCCAAGGAGCAACAAGCCCGAAGATTGAGAATAAGATTAGACTAGGATGTCATAAAAATATTTAATTCATAAAGTATATTAAATAAGTTTATCCAATACAATCATTAACTCTTGAAATCATTATTAAAATCAAAATCAAATGCGATTACAAAAATGTATGATTTTTTGTAAGTTTTATCCACTTTGAATGAAAAAAATATGACATCATTTACGGTTTTTAAGTATTTTATTTACAATATAGTAATGTGTATTCCTTGAAGTGTGTATGTATAATGTGTAGTAGTAACGAGCATGGTACAGTATGTATGAACATATTTTTAATTCACCAGGGCTGTTTCACCAAGCTATTGCACAAAGTGGCTGCGCCTTAAACAGTTGGGCATTCAGTAAGGCCGGGCGTAGTCGAACTGTACGGCTTGCCCAATTGATGGGATGTAAGAGCGACGTGTCCAGTGACGTCCGTGCATTCCTCTCTCAGATGCCGGCGACCGATATCGTATCTAACTCGGCCAACTGTTTGTCGGAGCAGGTATGGAAAATACAATTAGTTCGCAAAGTGTTTAAATATATATATTTGAGATTTTGCTGGGAATATTCGATTACGCAGAGATTGTACAAGCATAGAAAAAGCTGATGGAATTTCTTTTTTCAGGAAGTGCGCAGGGGGGTTTTGTACCCGTTCGTCCCAACGTGCGAACGACATGACGAATCCACCGAACAAAGCTTCATTAGCAGAGACCCTATCGAGATTCTTAAAGCAGGACCTTTCAATGAAGTACCCTGTATGGTTGGCTGGACCACAAATGAGGGGCTCCACATCCTTCCATGTAAATATTCATATATTATTTAATGTTGATATCCTTATTCTGACACAAGTTTGATGAATGAGCCTTTGCAACGATAATCATGGCCATTGAAGTGATTATTTTTCGACGATAATTCAGTGATCGGATTTATCGTCAAAAAAATAATTCTTTCGACACCCTTATAAACCTCGTCACAATAATTAGACGAGTGAGCGCAGCGAAACGAAGTCTATAACGCTTCTCGATCGGGCCTTCTCGTGACTGTGTCTGTATGTCTGTCCGGGCTCATACGGCCGAACGGCCAAATAGATTGAGCTGAAATTTTAAACAGACTTCCGTTACCAGGTAACTTAGAACTGCTAACAAAATAAGCCAAATCCACTTTTAATTAAAGCTACAAGAAATAAAAAACTGGAAAATAGGCTTAACAATTGTGTAGGAATTCTTTAAACGACAATGCTTTTCTTTCGAAAAAAACACTGCCTCTGAGATGCTACTCGGTTGCAATGGAGGGTGTGGATTTTTTTCTTCCTACATGCTTTATCCGATTGGAATGATTTTTTTTTTACAGAAACTTTATTCTATGAATTAATATATTCCTGTGTTCTTAAAAATGTTATCGAAAAAAATAATTTCTCATGAAAATCGCAATTTTACGATTTTTTTTTTTAATTTCGACTTATAACTTCTACATGCTTTATCGGTTTGTTATGATATTTTCACAGAACCTTTATTTTATGAGTTTATATATTCGTGTGAAATTTGAGAGCAATCGAAAAATTATTTCTCATAAAAAATGCAATTGTACACTTTTTTCGTTTTAAAAAATTACGCTCATCCAACAACGCGCCTGAAAAAGCGTTTGCGAAGCTTGCTAGTATACTTAAAAGCCATTAGACCAAAACTAGGTCCTATTGCTTTAAAAATAAAAAATCAACCATTGATTATCTCTACTAGGTGTTATCGTTGCGTTCCAGATGCAGAATATTAACTTTTACAAACACATACACTAATGGCAAATTAAGAAATAAGAATATGTTCATATAACAATGCATCTCCATTTGACCAAAGCGATTAATTGGTCGAAGATGAAAATATTAAGTTACGAAATGAAATAATACCCAAGAAAGTATATTGGCAGTGACGAGCACAGAAAAACAATATGGAAATACATTTATTTGGGGGCCCCCTAGATCAAGGGGCCCTAGGCGCGTGCCTAGTGCGCCTAGGCCTAAAATCGCCACTGAAGGTACCCCCAGATTCCACTGTGAGATTTAGTCAACTTTGCAATCTTTACTCGTATTTCGTACTCGCTATGTTTCCCATAGTATTGTCACAGGCCTAAACTACAGTGTAAACTACAGTGTACAAGTTTCTCTTTGCAGAGAAAGTGAATAGTCTATATTATGAAATAATAATAAAAGTGATGAAAATAATAATGATATATATACTGTGTTTGAAAAGTAGAGTAGATGCAAAATAATAGTAGTCATAAAGAGAAAGAAAAGTTTGATATAAAGCAATTAATATGTATATTATATATACTAATTGATATGATATTGTGATAAGCTGATGGCACAGAAAACAGCAATGATGTAGGGCCTACAGTAGAACGTTTAATATACATGCAAAATCCAAAGAATTACATCTTTTCGGCTAAGGGAATATTTGAAAAAAGAAGAAAGCTTAAACAATTTTATTCAATTGCTTGTTTAAGGTTTAACTCCAGATAATTTGTAAATATTTTAATGATAAAATGAATAAACTGCAAATATTACATGGAGAGGTAGTCATTGACGGAGTAAAAGCTGTTTACTATAAGATATGAGTTCAACTTATGTTTGAAGGAAGGCAGGGTGGGAGAGGTTTTGATGTGGTCAGGGAGCTTATTGTATAGGGTGGAAGCTAGATATTCAGTGAAAAGAGGCGCAGGTTGTGGGTTTTCTGTCCCCCCTCTATTCTGCTCTCGACAAAGGCGACCAAGCTGTAGGATTGTTCTACGACATGACCAAGGCTTTCGACACCATTGATCACAAAATTCTTCTCGACAAACTACATACTTACGGTATCCGTGGGGTAGCTCTTGATTGGATTTCCTCTTTTTTGTCTGGCCGTACCCAAGTAGTGGAACTCCAAACATCTAATAGTCAATCCGTCACCACAACCCGCTCTAAACCTCTGCCAATAGTCTGCGGGGTTCCCCAGGGATCAATTTTGGGACCATTAGCCTATATCCTTTATGTCAACGACCAGTCCGCCTACTTAAAAGAGGGCACTCTCACCCAATATGCTGATGACTCCAGCCAACTGCTGACACTACCCAAACTCCAACCCATTCAGGACCTTCCCCCCTTAATAAACAATCAAGTTACGTTAATGTCATCATACTGCCTCGGCAAACAACTCACCATCTCACGCTCTAAAACTGTTTATCTATACTTTCACACCCCTTATAAGATCCCTACTGCCAGTCCCCTTGTTCGTCTTGACTCTGATACTATCCCCCGCGCTCACACAGTCAAAGTCCTAGGCCTTGCACTAACTGATAATCTAGACTGGTCCATCCATGTAAACCACGTTGCCAGCAAAATATTATCTGGCTGCTACTCAATCAGAAAGCTCAAACAAATAGTTCACCCCCACATCCTATTGCTAGTTTACTTTGCACACATTCACTCTCACTTATCATATGGCCTGCTATTTTGGGGAGCTTCCCCCCATGCGAACAGAATATTCATTCTCCAAAAGAGAGCGGTTCGTATCATAGCTGGTGTCTCCAGAAGACACTCATGTAGAGAACTTTTCAAGGAACTTGGTATTCTTACTCTAGCATGTACCCTTATCCAATCAGCCGCATTAATCGTTCACACCAACCGTAACCTCTTCCATCTAAATGCTTCTGTGCACTCCCATAACACTAGAGCCAACCTTCACATACACAGGCCCTCCCACAATCTGCGCCTCTTTGCACAAGGCCCTGAATATCTATCTTCCACCCTCTACAATAAGCTCCCTGACCACATCAAAACCTCTCCCACCCTGTCTTCCTTTAAACATAAGTTGAAATCATATCTTACAGCAAACAGCTTTTACTCCATCAATGACTACCTCTCCATGTAAATATTTGCAGTTAATGCATTTTTTCATTATAATATTTACAAATTATCTAGAGTATAACCACAAACAAGCACTGTAATTTAAAATTTTCAAATGTTCCCTTGGCCGAAATGATGTAACAAACTTCTATATATATAATATATATGTGCTTACACGCTTCCTTGGATTGTGCAGGTATATAAGACACATTCTGCTGTACATCCTCCAATTGCTGTTTTCTGTGCCATCAGCAATTCTCATCACAATATCACATCAATATTGCTTTATATCCAACTTTTCTTTATTCTATATGAATTCTTAATCTAGTAGGGCATTCTATTATTTTGCATCTACTTTACTTTAACATAAACACTAATCAATCAATCATCACACATACTTTAAAATATATATATATATATATATATATACAATTATATACTATAGACACATTCTACTGTACATCATTGCTGTTTTCTGTGCCATTAGCAATTCTTATCACAATATCATATCAATTATTGCTTTATATCCAATTTTTCTTTATTCTATATGAATTCTTAATCTAGTAGGGCATATTTTGCATCTACTCTACTTTACCATAAACACTAATCAATCAATCAATCATCATATAGTAATACTAGACACATTCTCCTGTACATCATTGCTGTTTTCTGTGCCATCAGCAATTATTATCACAATATCACATCAAAAATTGCTTTATATCCAACTTTTCTTTATTATATATGAGTTCTTAATCTATAGTAGCGCATGCTATTGTTTTGCATCTACTCTACTTTAACATAAACACTGTGTTTATCATTATTAATCAATTAATGAATCATCATATATATATATATATATATCAATATTATCAATCATCATACATATCAATATCAATATCCATATCAATTATCAATTATGCTTTATATCCAACTATTCTTTCTTCTAACACTGTGTATATCATTATAATTACTATCACTTTTATTATTAATTATTAATTATAGACTATTCACTTTCTCTGCAAAGAGTTATACTTGTACACTGTACTAGTCTAAGTGAATAAAAATATCTATCTATCTATCTATCTATGTAAAGGTTGGCTCTCGTGTTATGGGAGTGCACAGAAGCGTTTAGGTGGAAGAGGTTACTGTTATTGCGAACAAATAATGCGGCTGATTTGATGAGGGTACAGGCTAGAGTAAGAATACCAAGTTCCTTGAAGAGTTCTCTACATGAGTGTTTTCTGGAGACACCAGCTATGATACGTAACGCTCTCTTTTGGAGAATGAATATTCTGTTTGCATGGGGGAAAACTCCCCAAAATAGCAGGCCATATGATAAGTGAGAGTGAATGTGGGCAAAGTAAACTAGCAATAGGATGTGGGAGTGAACTATTTGTTTGAGCTTCCGTATTGAGTAGCAACCAGGTAGAATTTTGTTTGCAACGTGGTTTACATGGATGGACCAGTCTAGGTTATCAGTTAGTGCAAGGCCCAGGACTTTGACATTTTGAGCACGGGGGAAAGCATCAGAGTCAAGACGAACAAGGGGACTGGCAGTAGGGATCTTATAAGGGGTGTGAAAGTAGAGATAAACATTTTTAGAGCGTGATATGTTGAGTTGTTTGCTGAGGCAGTATGATGACATTAACGTTACTTGATTGTAATTAAGGGGGGAAGGTCCTGAATGGGTTGGAGTTTGGGTAGAGTCAGCAGTTGGCTGGAGTCATCAGCATATTGGGTGAGAGTACCCTCTTCTAAGTAGGCGAACTGGTCGTTGACATAAAGGATATAGGCTAATGGTCCCAAAATTGATCACTGGGGAACCCCGCAGACTATTGACAGAGGTTTAGAGCGGGTTGTGGTGACGGATTGACTATAAGATGTCTGGAGTTCCACTACTTGGGTACGGTCGGACAGAAAAGAGGAAATCCAATCAAGAGCTACCCCACGGATACCATAAGTATGTAATTTGTCGAGAAGGATTTTGTGATCAATGGTGTTGAAAGCCTTGGTCATGTCGTAGAACAATCCTACAGCGTGGTCGCCTTTGTCAAGAGCAGAATAGAGAGGGGAAAGAAAACTGTAGATTGCACTGGTGGTCGATTTGATTTTCAAGAAACCGTGCTGACTAGGGGAGATAATGTTGTGGTGATTTAGAAATGATATTATACGATCGCGCATGATATATTCAAATATTTTGGAGAAAGAAGAGAGAAGAGAGATGGGACGACAGTTAGTCATTTCAGATTGTTTACCTTTGGATTTATAAATAGGTATAATTTTTGCTGCCTTTAATTTGGAAGGGAAAATGCCTTCAGAGAAGGATCGATTTATAATGTAGGCTAGTGGGCCAGAGAGAAAGTCCGTACACTTGGAAAGAAGAGAGCCCGGCACTTCGTCTAGTCCATATGAGTGTTTAGAACCAAATTTCCTAGTTACCCTAGCTACTTCAAGAGGAGTTGTAGGGTAGAGAAAGATGGTATGACCTAATGGAGGTGGCAAGGGTTTAAGAGGGAGGGGAGCATTGATAGGCACATTGGGCTTACCAATATTACATGAGTTAATGAAGAAGTTATTTAAAAGTTTGCATTGAGAAGATGCATCGGATATAACTTCACCATTTACGGTTAGCGTTAGGTCGCATTTGGGTTTAGAGGCAGTGGTCTGTGATTTGATCATGGACATTCCCCATAGTGGGCTAGATCCAGCCTTAGGTATATCGGAGGAAAGGGGATGTTCCCAGGTACTCAACACATGGGTCACTCAGTCGTCTATCAACGACTTTGGCGTTTCCCTAGTAACTAAAACGTTCATGTCCATGTTAATTTTAAAATTTATAAATCCATCTTTTTGTTCAGAATCGCCGTGAAATCGAAACTGACGAATTAGGCACCGGTCAGAAGAGTTACGGAAAGTGATTTTTGGATGAGCGTAGCGAGCGAAGCGAAGATTCCATTCTACTACACTGGAGAAAAAAATCCGGAATATTTTTTTTTGTGTGTTTGTTAACACGATTTCGGCTATACCAATACTCCAATTGCGATGAAATTTTCTGGAGACCTTTGAAATCTTTGAACTTAGAACTGCCACCTTTTTGAGCGCAATCGACAACATTATTTCTCATGAAAATCGCAATTTTACGATTTTTTTTCGTTTTTCTTGTTTTTTCTGTTTGTATTTTTGTGTGTTTGTTAACACGATTCCGGCTAAACCGATACTCCAATTGCGATGAAATTTTATGAAGACCTTCAAAATCTTTAAACTTAGACCTGCCACGTTTTTGGGTACAATCGAAGAAATATTTCTCATAAATATCGTACTTTCACGATTTTTTTACGATTTTTAGTGCGATATTTTCGTGACATTTGGGCCGATTCTGACCAAACGGGTGGGGCTACAACGTTCATATTTTATATGGACATTAAGGTAATCGTGATGTATTGCTTTTTGAAAGAAAAAGTTGAAAAAGTTAGCCAGAATCCATAGAAATAAAGGTTTTAATATGAGTTTTTTGAGGTTTATAATAACAAGTAACAAGTTACAATAGAAACTTGACAACAATCACCTACAATGCATTCAAAACGCACTTGCAAAGGAAAAGTGGTCCTACAAAAACTAAAAACTTACAAAAACGCTCATCCATCAACGTGACGGGACTTAAGCGTTTTCCTAGTGATAATTTAATTTAGAAGGAATGTTCGTACCCCAACCATAGTTGGCATGGGTTGCCAGGTACCTAAATAGCTCTTATAGTTACAAATTTATAGTTAATGTCACGTTTCATGGAGGCTGGGAAACACCTTGAAAACGCAAAAAACTTTACTTTTGAAAGAGGTGCCTGAGTGTACAGCGCCCTACATCGGGCACCTAGACAAAAGATTTTGAGAAATAAAACCTTCCCGTAGACAACCTCATTGCCTACTACTTATAGGGAGTGAATTTGGTTGATATAACCAATCCAAGGTCTATATGTAACTTGGCCTGAACTTCTGTCGAATATATTTTTAGGATATCCACTAGAAAAACCATTAGTAAGGATTTTCAAGTGTGGATTTTGATCCAGGTACGTCACACATATTAAAGTCTCGAAGCGTAGCACTTGAAAAACCTCTTTCGGTGAATTTTATTATTACGTGATATGGTTTTTGTGCGCCTTTACGTAAGTAAACAGATTTTTCCCTACATTTTGTCCTACAGATTGTAATTATAACCTTTTTCTGCTATGATGCCTTATAATGTGTGACTTATTTAAGGGGATTCTTTATGGGATATTTAGTTTTCTTTCCATAAATCCAATGATACCAAATTTGCTTCTGTTTCAATTTGTCCTAGGTCAACAACAACAACCTAGGTACCCCGGAATAAAAGCTCTAAACAATAATTGCAAGCACTTATGTTAATAGTTAGAGGTTTTCTTCCACAGTGCTGACCAGTAACTCCAATTTGATTCACGGTATAAACCAAGACCTGCAAAGACTGCTGCCAGAGGATATTTGCCCGGATCTTGACACCGACCGCTCGCTGACAATGGCTGATCAATGAGAGAATTTTACTTCGGTAAAGATGGAGTCATTTCACCAAAAAACATTCAGGTCATAACAGAAGTAAGTTCAAATATAATACATGATAATATTACAACAGTGCTCATATTGACTATGTTGCGACATTTTGTAGTGTAAATGTATGGTGAGTGTTATTCACATACTGTACGCACGCCGTTGATATTTTAAGATAATCATTTGTACAATAATGCAAAGTTGCAGTTAATGTGGACAATTTCTTATCGACCATCAAGAGAATAGTAAATGCTGTTCATGTCAACAGGAAATACATAATAAAAGACTGGTGTATACGCAAAAAATAAAAATGCAATACCTACTCGTATTTAGGCCTACAATGCTTTCCAGCATAGTTCGGGGGTTAAGAAAGAAAGAAAGAAAGAAAATATAAAATAATACAGAAACGAAAAGAAAAGAAAATTAAAGGCTAAACCTAGTATTTCATTCTGGAAGCCAGCCACTTGGCACAGTAACTTATTAGACCTTATTGATTGATTGAATCGATGGTGCAAGATGAAATTGCCATATGGCACTACTGGCACAGTGGCGGACTGGGGGCCGACCAGTGACACGTTGGATATGCGTCTTGTATATTCGATCAGTCAAACAACCTAAAGAGGGACTCAAATCATTCGTAATGTTCCCCTGATTACTATAAAGGTATCGTGTTAATACAACCCGGCAATATTTTGCTTTTGGAGTAAAAAAACGGCAATAAAAGCACATTTCAAGTCGAAGACTAATTTACTGGTCGCTGGGAGAGTTGGAAATAATATTCTTGATATTTAAAAAAGCAAAAAATAAATAATATTGCAGTTATAAAAGTTGGCACATCAAGGCAAATAAACTGTATTTAGAATCAACAGAGGAAATTATACCCTTGAAACTCCTGTAATGACGTGCCAAGATGTGTATGATCAATTCCAATTTAAATTTTGGTATCTCGCTCTTCAGCTGGAATGAGCGATTCAGCTGTTTATCCGTTCAATTCGGCAGCCAAACTTTGAGATGTATTTTCAGTCTATGCAATGGCTTTTGTTTTTTTTACGGTTCTTTGCTTTGGATTGAGTCAATTATGCCAAATGGTTCTCGGTCCATGTAACGTACACGATGGCGCTAGAACAAGTACATCCCGCTATACAACAAGAATTCTGCTCTTTATCGTTCGTCGTCCACAAGTCTCAATACCCTTCTCCACGATGCCACTAGATCTGGCTCGAGGACATGCATACATCAAAGGTGATGGTGGAACCATTAGTTTCACACGGAAATCAACTGAACTGGATATGTGGATGCTTGAAAGATCGCAGATATGTTCCTTGGTTAAAATAATTGAGACGAGTCGAGGTATATCTCGTGATCCAGAAGATCAGACATCACCAAGACACCAAATCAATACGCACAACGTTCCAAAGAGACGTAACCCTCTGAAAGCAGTGTTTAGAGAATACCGTACTGAAATCCGTTCTTCGAAGATAGTAGGAAGCTCTAGAATATTGAGTCGAAATAATAAAGTGACAAGTTCTTCACATGTTGCTACAGTCATGACGATAGTTATTTTCCTGCAGCATTAATGGATCCTATAAAGCGCAACACATTCGCGGTATTTATAAATCAGAAGAAACAATACCTGAAAACTAAAACAGGAAATAAAGTTGCCTCGTTAAGATATGATTGTTTGCTTTTCAGCAATTTGCATGTCAGACTCGCGAAAAAGATCTACAGGAGTTCTCCAGACACGAAAACTAGCCATTTCCTCCTTCCTTGAAATGCATGGGTGGTTTATTCAGTGCTTGACGGCTTGAGAGTATGCACTTGCTCAGTCTGGACCACTTGTGCAAGCAGTTCTTCTTGAGGGCGAGGCTGTAGTCAATATGCTAGCTCCCAAAGCAAGCAAGACGTTCGCAAAATATATACGGGATGTGTATCAACTCAACGATATCTTAGGTCTGCTGAAGCTCGCGCAGGACGTGTGGACATTGTTTGGAACGTCTACCTTGGTGTTACCACAAAAATGTTGGCTGTGCATTGCACAGAGTGGACAAGAGTTCTACTCCACCCTGGATACAGATGTCCAGATTTCATTCAACAGGGAGTCAATGCTCAGTCTTTGCCCCTGTGACCACGAGGAGACAAACACACGACTAAAAGCTCATGTAGCAGATGCAGCTGATCAAGGTTGCAAATCCATAATGGTTCGAACTGTCGACAAGTATGTATTTGTACTTGATTTGGCTGCTGTACAAAATCTAGTTGGGGAGCCGTAGCTCTGGGTATCTTTTGGCGCTAAAGTTAAAAATCCATCTCTGCGCACGTTTTTGCTAGATCAATTTATTATTGGCCTACTCGAGTCCACTGCTTTGCCAGCTTTCCACACCTTGACTTTGTTTCTACTTTCTTTGGGAAGGGAAATAAAACGGCCTAGAAGATTTTGCGGTCAACGACTACCTTCCTGGTTCTTTCCCGTGCATGGTGACACAGTGACCCTGTGGAAGCCATGAAAATTCTGCAGCAGTGCAGTCAAGTATTGATATTACTGTCAGCGAGCGGACAAGCAGACTATGGAAGGAGTTGTGCGAAGGTTTTGTATGGAAGGAAAAGTGCAAATGAATGCATGCAGGCTAGTTATTTTAATCTAGTCTCAAAGATGATCGGCATGTTTTCTTTGTTTATAGTAATTTCCTATGTGTTGTGACTTTTATATATTGGATATATTGTAACATTTCTCGGGGCAATAGATAACTCGATTTTGATTGGAATTAAATTGTGTCATTTTTTCGAATTTTAATTTTATAGCCAGAAACTTCAAGTTCTTGCTCTTCAGCAATATATTTGGTTATGTGCACTTAATTTTCAAATTTTTGCACTCTTTCCACACATGTAGGCCAATTGGTTCTAAAATTGAATAATTCGTTTACTGTTTTTGTTTGAAATTTAAAACTGAAGCTTCCAATTCTAGTGTGTTCGCAGTATTAAATTATTTTCTGTTTTTCTCATTTAATATTAGACTTACCCCCATCTCTCCCTGGGCTTCAGTCTGCTGGTTTTGATTTAATAAATGTAGCCTTTTTTTGTCGTTTATATAATCTTTCGGCAAAAAACAATTAATTTTAGTGTGTCTTCAGTATTATAATTTATCTTTTGTGCTTTATACATAAACAATTATTGCGATCACTCCCAGAGATATCAGCGATTTTAAATGTGCCTTTATTGTAGTTTTTTACTCCAAAAGATAAATTCTTCCAATTCCGTTTTGCACTTTACTTTCGTAGAAATAAGGGGATGATTACGAATAATTTGTCCCCTCTCAGCTTGTTCGAATGATCGAACTTACAAAACGCGTATCCAACGTGTCACTGGGCGGCCCCCAGTCCGCCACAGTGCCTGTGGTGCCATAAGGCAATTTTATCTAGGCATCATCGAATCAATCAATCAATAAGGTCTTATAAGGAACTGTGCCAAGTGGCTTGCTTCTAGAATGAAATGCTAGGGTGAATCCAATAACTCCCGGACTATCATATGGACTATATGAATGGAATTTGTTACCTGAGAGCACTTTAAAGAAAGATGGGCTAATTCATTTTAAAAGTTCTTTGGAAAATTTGAAAATTTGTAAATATTATGAATCTTATATTTTAGTATTTAAATGTTAGTATTGTACCTTGCCACCATACAAAAATTTGTATAACTGTAAGCTTATAAATAAATGTAAATGTAAATGTTAATCAACGCTATTTTAATTCTTACCACATGGGAAGGGGATTTTAATGTAATCACACACGCGCACACAGGTCAACCTTGACAGATTGCCAGAACTACTTCTTGAGCGCATGTTTGAAATCAGTTTTGTGACTGTTATTACCTTTATAAATAAATATTTATTACTTTCTGAGAGACACATATTTTTGAGTACTGATCTTACTCGACCACCTTGTATTACACTTACTTATGTTGGTTTATAGATGATGACAGATATCCTGTTCAGCCAAAAAATCGCCCAATCTGCCAAGATGCAAATGTCGATTCAGAGTACGCCGATATATATGTATATTTTTGGGTACGAAGGAAGACTCGGATTTGAAAAGACACTTGTAGGCGCCACAAAATACTCAGGTATTTTTTTTGCAAAACATATAAAAAAAAAAAAAAAATGATTCGACGAGTGTATTAAACTACTAACCGAGGTCTATATTTTAAACACATACTTCTGTGAATTTTCGGAGACGTCCGTCTCCATCGTCAGATGATGACGTGTGCAAGGAAAACATCAACTCGAAGGGGGTTAAAATAATCTTAAAAGAAGAGAATGCCGACATTAGGAAGAGAAAAGAAGCTGCAGTCATGTTATGCATTGAAAATGTCATTAGACAGGCCACAAAAGAATTCAGCCCCATATGGCGCAATCAAGTCAGGGAAGAAGTCACTAGGGCACAACAACACAGGTGGAAGCCTCCAGAAACATAGTGAGATTGCCAGTGTGTCAGTGTCTTGACGATGGAGACGGACGTCTCCGAAAATTCACACAAGTGTGTTTAAAATATTGACCTCGGTTAGTAGTTTAATACACTCGTCGAATAATATATATATATATTATATCCGGGTCAAATAGCTTCTGAAAATAATATAAATAAATAAATTAAAGTTCCACATTTCTACTAATGTTACAGGCTCCTTCAAGCTTCTACATTTCTGCTAATGTTACAGGCTCCTTCAAGTTCTACATTTCTACTAATGTTGCATCCAGGCTTCTTCAAGTTCCTACATTTCTACTCATGTTACAGGCTCCTTCAAGGTCCGTCATTTTCTACTCATGTTACAGGCTTCTTCAAGTTCCTACGTTTTTTACTAATGTTACAGGCTCCTTCAAGTTCCTACGTTTCTACTTATTTTACAGGCTCCTTTAACGTCCTACATTTCTACTTATGTTACAGGCTCCTTCAAGGTTCTAGATTTCTACTAATTTTATAGGCTCGTTCAAGGTCCTTCATTTCTAATAATGTTACATGCGCCTTCAAGGTCCTTTTTTCTAATAATGTTACTGGCTCCTATAATGCTTTACATTTCTAGAAATGTTATTGGCTCCTTTGAGGTCCTAAATTTTTACCACTGTTTCAGTGCAATGTTTTCTTAGAGACCGACACTTAATCTTATGTTAAATTCTTATGTTTTATATTTTATTTCTGTGCCTGGTTCATGCTTTGTTTGGCCAGACAATATTATCTTGCGTTGCTAGTTGTTTTGCCACATCTGCTCACAGTGGCCCGTCTTCTTATAGGCGTGTGCCACGGTGATGACTTGGGGTACCTCTTCAACGTTCAAGGGATGAATCCAGACCTCGATGATAAGGCTCATGAAACAAAAATTCGGACCATGATGACTCAAATGTGGGCTAGGTTTGCCTATATTGGGTGAGTTGTCTTTTACACTAATTTTATCTTATTTAACGCTACTGTATACTCACATTTACTTTAAAACTTTGTTTTATTATTGTGTAAAATATGTATATTTTTATTTACAATCTTCATCCTCTGAGATAAACCATGACATAATTTCTTGCTTATCATAGTACGTTTGGAAAGAAAAACATGTTTAAAAACGAATTCGTTTATTTCCAATCTTTGATTAATTAACATAAAGTAATAATATATTTGACTCTCATTTTTACAAATTGTATTGTTATAAAAATTGAAACTATATAACAGGTAGTAACGTTACACATATAAATCATTAGACTTTTCACTGTTAATACTGATTTTTATTTTTAAAATTGTGATATTTCGACTACTTTTCAGCAGTCTTTATCAAACAATACAACAACTAAAAAACCACAACAAACAAGACAAAAAACATTTCACAAAAAATTATAAATATGGCTGTGTATTAGTACCAAATTATTAACAAAAAAGTTTTTTATGAATATATATATATATATTATATCAAACACCCTTTTCCAACATTCGTCGGGTCGGGGGGTGACGAGTCACCAGTTTCTCGGGCTATCTTCTAGTGCTTGCTAGCCAGGCTCAGCACCCCTCATCTTCTTCCTCGTTTTCTTCCATAACCGGCATTTCTAATAATTCTCTCCACTTCTTCCTGTCCTCCCAGAGTCTTTCTTCATTAACCCTATCCCATGTTTTCCCTCTTTCTTCGACGCTTCGCGTTATTTGGTCCCGCCATCTATCTCTTGGCCGGCCAACTCTTCGTACTCCCCCACATGTACGTTCAAATTCTCGTCTTGGGATTCTGTCTTGCTTCATTCTTCTTACATGTCCATACCACCTGAGTCTTTCTCTTCCTATTTTATCTCGTAGACTTTCCACTCCTAATTTGTTTCTTGTTGTTATGCTTCGTACCTTGTCTAGTTTTGTTATGCCCACAATAAATTAAACTATTGATCTAGTGATGAAATTGATGGACAGAAACTCTTCCAAATGGCTGGATAATTAACACTCGGCACACTGATTGTATTGGCCACACACGAAATCAAACCAGCTTCCTTGATTTTCCGTGTTGTGGCATTAGACTCATGTGCAAGGATTGAAGCGTCTTCCCAATTAATATGATGATGGTTTTCATAAACATGTTCTGCGAGTTTTGAAGTATCAATCTTATGTTGTTTCACATTGTTCTTGTGTTCTTTTATTCTTCCCATCAAAGGTCTCTTGGTTTCCCCAATGTATCTTGCATCACATTCACAAGGTATAGAATAAATAACACCCTTAGATGACTGAACCTCATCCCTAGGTTTAGTCTTGGTGAGAATGCTGCGCAACGTATTAGACGAACTAAAAACAACTCTTATGCCATACGGAGCTAAAAGGCGTTTGATCTTTTCTGATAGATTCGGATAGTATCCAATGCAGACCGTTTTATAAATCCTAGGTTTAACTACCTCAATATCTTTATTCATGCCAGGTTTGATATATCTTGTTGATAGTCTTTTTAGCCAGTCATTTGAGTATCCGTTATTCTTCATTGCACCAAATATGTTTTCTAGTTCAATGTTTAGGCTTGTAGGAGTTGAACAGATTAGTTGTGCACGAGAAACCAAACATTTAACCATACCTTCTTTAACTTGTGAAGGATGATTTGAATTAGCATTCAAATATTGATCGGTGTGTGTTGGTTTCCTATACACAGATGTAGAAAACTAATCTTAATCTTTCTTGATGAAGACATCTAAAAATGGTAGACCCCCATCCTTCTCTTCTACTATTTATTTATTTATAATATTATAATAATATATTAAATATATATTTATTTATTTATTTATTTTATTTATTTTTTATTTTT
Source organism: Sweltsa coloradensis (assembly GCA_024449915.1). Taxonomy (NCBI): domain Eukaryota; kingdom Metazoa; phylum Arthropoda; class Insecta; order Plecoptera; family Chloroperlidae; genus Sweltsa; species Sweltsa coloradensis. The sequence continues at coordinate 183,055 of JAMZAV010000685.1, read as the reverse complement.
TATTTATAGTCCGCAATACATTGCATTTACTTGTACCGGTTTGTACCGAAATGTGGAAACATGTAACTAAAAATTATAGGTATAATAATAACAATAGTTTTATTTAAAATATTTTTTCAAAGACAAATACACGATTAAAAACAATAAAAACAATCATAATTACAATAATCATGATTAGAAGATCAGCTTAAGACTCTGGACATAGTTTGATATAGTCATCGAACTAAGATGGTCAGGTTTCTTGTCCTGTGACTGTATCTTCACAGGGATCTTTCACTCCGTCGAATCGTCGTGATTTTAGAACTTGACGGAGAATGGGATCACTTGGTTGGGTTTTTGCAGCAGGAGACCCTGGATGTAGTCCGAGAGAATGTGGCGAAATTCTGGGCTATCCAGTAAATAGGACTTGTGCGAAGCTCTCTGGCGAACCTTCGTTTGTTGGTCTGTTGAAGAAATCTTCGTCAGATTGGCACTTGTGCAAAGCTCTCTGGCGAACTTTCGTTTGTTGGACTGTAGAATAACTAAACTTCGTCAGATTGGCACATGAAGCTACCGGGCATAAAAAAATCGCGTTTCACGTAGTCATACTCGCAAGGAGTGTCTTCCTCATAAATCTCTGCATACTCCGGGTTGTATTGGAAGGCAGTGAAGAACTTGACGGAGAATGGGATCACTTGGTTGTGTTTTTGCAGCAGGAGAGCCTGGATGTCGTCCGAGAGAATATGCAAAGTTCCGGGTTATCCAGTGCGAAGCTCTCTGGCGAACCATTTGTCGAGGTATTTTGACATCAGTTCCATGATTGAGTATATAATATATACTCCACCATATTATCATTTTTATTATTATTATTATTATTATTATTATTATTATCAACCATATTATGGTTATATACTCAAAGGTTCCATGTCTTCTTCCCAGCGCAGGTTTAGGGGCAAAGTTGAGTCCACGATGCCGCTCGTTATGTAGCTGGCGACCTTATGTGACGAGTGGATCCGATACACGTACGGCCATCCGATCCACGAGTGATCGAGTTCTTGTCCTGTTCGAGCCAACATTGTGACCATTCGGTCTTCAGCGCCGTGGGTTGTTCTCATTGTGCGTGTGATTACAACAACTTGTTCGTACTTGTTGTTTATCTTTTCCTTCTCTGCACCTCCTTTATGGTAGTCAGCAAAACACAAATAACCATCGATGTGCATCCCGAGCAATTCAGATTGCCCCTTGTAATTCTTGATTGCCAGGTAGCCTAACAGTAACATGTTTGCTCCTTCTCCAACTAGATTCTTGGTGTATTCAGTGGCGTATCCAAGGGGGGGGAGAGGGGGGACAAAACTCCCCCTTTTGAAAAAAAGTGTAAAGGAGAAAATAAAATAACTACAAATTACCATCTGACTAAAAGAGGATTTTAGTAGATACAAAGTTGGTTATTTTGATGCTTTAAAACGCACAGATTTTCACCAAAATGACCTTGTAAGAGAAAACTTTCAGATTAAAAACAGGATTTTAGATAAAAAGTTGGTGCGATGCTTTAAAAAAATGCACAGATTTTCACCAAAACTACCTTGAAATAGAAAACTTTTGGAGCAAAAACAGGATTTTAGTAGATAAAAAGTTGGTCATTGTGATGCTTTAAAACGCACAAATTTTCACCAAAATGACCTTGAAGAAGAAAATTTTTCCGGGAGGGCAAGCCCCGCGGACCGCCCACTTATCCTTCGGCACATCTATGAAAAAATTGATTGAACCCCCCCCTTTATGAATTCCTGGATACGCCACTGGGTGTATTGCCGTGGTATACGAGTTTCTTGTCTACGTGCCCTGGTGCGAGATGGTGCTGCACCACAGAACCGTGATAGATGTCCTTGTCTTGACGATGTACAATATTTGTTCACAGGGAAGGTAGTTGACTCTCCCAATCCAGAGGTAGTAGAGTACTCATTTCGTCTCTCTTCGATCGTGGCGAAATGTCTGTCAACGCAACTGATAATCTTGACACTACACTAATGTTCCCGTTGATTGTTGCTTGTGCTGACGAGCGAACCTGAAAGTATTGCTGGTCTTTACCGGCATGTTTCACGCTGATTGTAACTTTCCCGCAGTCCTCCTTTGTGTCCGTATTTTCAGTTATCAACTCCTCGTGAAACGCGATCTCATCATAGATCTCGTCATCAATGTAAAATTTGTATCTTTGAGACAGTTCATCGTGTGGAAAGTGTTTTGCAATTATAGCCAATCGCTTTGATTTGTGGGGCTTACTTAAATCTGTTGTCATGATAATGATATTCAGAATACCTCATTCCCACTCGTGGTTTTATTACCTTGACTGGTTTGATGACGCTATGTTGAGCGCATTCGCCACCGACGGACAGTCGTGAAACGCTGCCACTGGTACTTCTTAGCAAATATCATCATGTACCGGTACATAAACAGATCATTTTACTATCTTTCTAATCTGAATATTGTCTTATGCTGGACACGTGTTCCACATATATATTTCGAGACCACTTGATAGTTTCGCTGACCATTTCCTTCCTCATTGATGTAGCACATCTCTTACTTATACCTAAGGCGCGCAATACTCGTTCATTTCAACTACAGACCAATAGCATTGACATCAGTGTTATGTAAGGTACTTGAGAGACTAGTAAGTAGATCCATTCTTACACACTTCGATGACAATGGACTTATAAATACAAACCAACATGGGTTTTTGCCATTGGCAACACAGTTTGGATCAAAAGTCAATTAAGCAGGTGGACGTTATCTCTCTTGATTTGAGTAAAGCATTTGACCGTGTTCCACATGAACGTCTTCTGACAAAACTTGAGAATTATGGCATACAAGGTTCTCTTCTAATTTGGTGTAGGAGTTTTCTTACTGGGAGAAATCAATGCACTGTATTTGATGGATCAAGATCAGGGAACATTGATGTAATCTCAGGTGTACCACAAGGTTCTGTACTTGGTCCCTTGTTCTTCATCATCTATATGATGGACCTTCCTTCATGTGTACAATCTAAGCTAGCTATGTATGCAGATGACTGTACCATATACCGCTCTATTACAAGATTCGATGATGTTGATGCTCTACAAGCTGATTTGGATGCAATAAACTCTTGGTGCTCTGTAAATGGTATGTGTTTAAACGACTCAAAATCTGTGCTTCTTAGACTCTCTCGATCATCAGACCCAATTAATGGAACATACGTTTTGAATAACGGTCAACTTAAATCAAGTAAATCTATAAAATTATTGGGTTTGAACATTTCTCATGACTTGTGTTGGAAAAGGCACACTAATATTGTTAAGTCACAATGCTCTAAACTGGCAAGTTTTGTATTCCGTAACTTGAAAGATAGCCAACCTCGAGTTCTAAGGTCTGTGTTTATCACGCTAATTAGGCCTAAAATAGTGTATGGTGCGCCAGCATGGCATCCAACCACCAAAGAAAACATGCACAACCTAGAATCACTACAGAATCGAGCAACTAAAGCAATCTTGGGGTACAAAACTGACCTCCGTAGCGCTTCTAGAAGAAAAAATCTTAATATACCTAGTTTGGAGGCTGTATTCAAGAGATGTGACATTATTTTCCTCAAGAGGTGTATGAGTGGAACCATTGATCTTGACCCTCTTGTGCGCCTTACCCCAGTAAATCGGACTGAGATTTTAGGACGCGGAAGTAATAAAGGGTTGACCTTAAGGACGCCAATTGCTCGAACAAGTGCATTCCAGAAATCCATTTACTACAGGGAGGCAGCGCTCTGAAATGCACTACCTTCTGAAGTAAAGGAACTTCCTCTCAGTAGGTTCGAGGGAGCAGTCAAGAGAATGTTTTTTTAAGAGTTTGATATGTATGTCTGTTTCATCTTGTTTGATATGTATTTTATTATTGTTGTATATAATTCTTAGGATGGGTGTATAATGTCTCAAATGGATCTTCGGTCTGCTATTAGCATCCATCCGTATGTTTATTATATAATATGTAATGAATGTACGGATAAACACATAATAATAAAAATAATAATAATAATTTTCTTGGTCCCATTCTCCAAGACTACCGACTATAAAGGCATCCACTGTGGTAGAGTACCCTTCTGATTCAAATACCTTAGCAGTCTCCCGGTATTTTACTTCCAGACGTAGTCGTATATAAATAATAATAATATTTTTTTATTTTTTTTTGTAGATACATTTCTTTCTTTCATAACCTTACATATTTCATACATTCGACCTTGCACAAACTGCGCATGCAGCTTATCTGTGGAACTATGTTTATTAAAGATAAGGTTTGAACACTTAACCTAATATAATTGAAATTTGATTTATTGAAATTACCGACTGTGAGTCTAAACAATAAAATGTGATAGTTATATAAAGTTTGACATTATGATTAAATTTATGAATGAACAGAATAGAAGAAAATTGATAAAACCTGAAAAACATAAAATATAAAAATCACATAACCACAATTTCCTCACTCAACTATATAGTCCCTTGCATAAGAGGTTGACAATGCTCACTTTTCCGGGCAAGTCCTCACATATATCAAATGAAAGCTTGAAATGTCCCCTTTACAAAAAAGTATGATGTATGATTAGGTCGGGTAGCTTTTGGTCAAAAAAGGGGGGTTAAGGTCCCAATGTGTAAATTTGAGTTCAAGAAAACAATGGCCGAATAGATGTTCACATATATCAAATGAAAGCTTGAAATGACCCCATTACGAAAACGTATGATGCATTATTGTGGTTGGTAGCTTTTGGTCAAAACATGGGGGGGTAATTAGGTCAAATGTGTAAGTTAGAGTTCAAGAAAACAATGCCCGATTAGAAATTTTCATATGTCAAATGAAAGCTGGAAGTGGCCCGATTTAAAAAATGTATGATGTTTTATTTGATCGGCTGGATTTTGGTACAAAAAAAGGGGGGGGGTAAGGTCAAAATGTGTAAATTTGAGTTCAAGAAAACAATGCCCGATTACATATTCACATATATCAAATGAAAGCTTGAAATAACCCCTTTACAAAAATGTATGATGCATTATTGGGTTTAGTAGTTTTTGGTCAATTGAAGAGGGGAGCAGGGGGGGGGGGCGCAACAATTAAAAAAATGGAATTTTGAGTTGCAGAAATCAAAGTTAATGAAACTATTTTCATGTATCAAATGTAAGAACGCATCATAAACAGCACAAAAATATACGGTTGCATATTGTAAGGGTTAATACTATGGTCGAAATAGGGGTTAAAAGTCAAAATCTGAATTTTACGTTGCAATGCATGTGGGGGCAAGTTCACACATATATTAAATGATAGCTTATAACGAGCCCTTTGCTAACAAGTATGATGTATAATTAGGACGGGTAGCTTTTGATAAAAAAAAAGGCGGGACAATCGCCTTTTAAGACAAAATCTGTCAAAATTGCAATGATATTGTGAAAACGTCTACATACAATTAATTAAATGATACGACGAGCATTATACTGAATAGCATGGCTATTTTTTTGCTGATACCTTTTGTTTAAAATGGGGGAGTTTTTAAACCATATAACCATATTACATTTACGATATTAACACATTTTAAAATACATTCGGAATAGTTAGTTGCTGTTATGGTTTTATGAAGGCGTGTCTTCATGTATAGAAGGTCGTCTTACATTTTATATGAAAATTATAAACATATTACTGATGAACTGTACCTTGAAGTTGCTATTCGCTATCTGTGTCAGACTCCAAGTTTTGTGACGATACACCACATTCATTCTCATCTGCTGGTAGCATATTAGTACATCCCTTAAGTTTGCATACATCGGTGCACATAAGGTTATTATCCAGGCATTGGCAATCAGGTAGCTTGCAAATCTTACTACATTTGCAGGCAAGAAGCTGCATCACTGCTTCAGGGGCAGGCGATCCAGTCATCCACTCCACCACGAGTTGCCCATCTGCATTTGCTGATTGATAGTTTGCCCGTTGAAGGTGTTGAAAGAAACAGTCCTTGCAAGGTGGAAGTTGAGCAAAATCAATTCTCCCCCCCCCCCTTGTTGCGAAATAATTCATAGCGTACAACGTTTATATCTGTGACGAGAGATTGTGAATTGTGATGAATACAGCTTGCAGACAAAAGCTTCTAGAGTAGCAGCCAACTCTTCTCCAATGGTCCAAGATTTGCCTAGTTGGCTCAAACATGCTCGATATTCGATAGATCTCATTATTTCTTTCAGTGCTCCAACTTTGCCTCTTCCAGCAAATGCACTCACCGTATCACAACCCGTTAAGGCGTGTAGGCCAATAAGAGCTTTGCATACTTCCTTTCCGAGGGAATTTGCAATTTTAGACACATTAACATAATGCGATCTATTCTGAGTACCTCTTTTAACAAAAAGTGATACATTAAGATCAAATGAAGCCCATAGGCAGATGATAAGAACATCTGTGTCAGCAGATACGATGACTGCCGAAGTAAAGCGTTGTCGGAGGCATATTTGGCATGAAGGAGTATCCGCGTATCCGCTTCTTCTTGCAAACATTGCAGGTCTGCACAAATCTCCCAACCATGTTCTGTCACTTTAATGCATTGGTCTTCACACGTGACATAAAGAATCCAATTCTGTAGTTTCAAGCGCTGTTTTGGAGATATCCAATCTTCATAAATATATTTTTTAAGGCTTGTTTTATTAACTGAGTTTGCAAGAAACAATCTCCAGTTATGTATGCGGTGTCCAGGTGCTATGTTTTTAACTTGTATGGCATTGACAGGACCTCGTCGTAAGCGTTCAGTGTTTTTAATGGATACTTCTCGATAAACATCAATACAACATGAACTTCTCAGCATCCGTTTGCCTCTTCAAGCATGGAACGTAAAATTGATGTTGATATATACATCTGCACACATTTGGCTGTTGAAGGATTTTTTCTGTACTATTGCCATTGCATCTATTATGCATACCTTTAGCCCATGAATATCCAAATCCTCAGCAGGTGAAGAATGTTTTTCTAACTCCAGTGCCAGAATAGCCTTGGTAGTTTTTCCTCAAAGTCCCGTCTGCAGATGCTTAAGACCTGGGTATAGGTCCCAGAGGATGTGAAAGAACATCTAGCATTTTAAGTTGCCTGATCTCGGCAATAATTAACATTCGGCATAATAGATTTCTGTCCGTTTTTACAGACAAATCTACGCCCTTTTTGGATGAACGTAGATTCTTATTTAGAGTGGAGAAAGTTCCCAAGTTAAGCTTCTTTATATTATCATGGAATTTCGTTGTTGGAGGGGTTTCTTCAAGCCTCGTTCGTTTGAACTCGTCATACGCTTCCTCGCCACTCTTCAGTGCTTTTAACAAATCAGAGGCGATAGATGGTGGTGCAAGCATTCTTCTTGCTGGAGCACACTTTGTTAAAATGAACATAAATTGAATTCACTAACCTTTTATGTTTGTAAAATGAGCAATTATTTTTGTTGGCTTATTTCTCAATTCCATCAATCGGTAATCACTCCCGTAGATAGTAGGCTATGTATAAATCAAATTTACACATTTTGACCCAACCCCCCCAATTTTGTGTACCAAAAGCTACCTGTCCCAAAAATCTGTCATATGTTTTTGAAATCGGGTCATTTCAAGCTTTCATTTCATATATGTTAATATCTAATCGGACATTGTTTTCTTGGACTCAAATTTACACATTAGGGCCTTACCCCCCACCCCTTTTTTTGACCAAAAGCTACCTGCCCCAATAATGCATATTACTTTTTGTAAAGGGGACATTTCAAGCTTTCATTTGATACCAGTGGCGGCGCTACGGGGGTGCATGGGGGGGGCAATTGCCCCCCCAAAATATGGCCTGCCCCCCCGCTTGCCCCCCCAGTCGTAGTACACTGTTCTAAATTAATGTATATCGATTGCATTTTATAATAAATTGTTCCTACCGTAATTCCAGTAATGCTTATAATTATAAAAGAAGCGACTGTTCCAGAACGAGTTTTTGTTTTGTTTTGTTTTGCACTGTAACATTACTAAAATTAAATCATCAAATCACAAATTAAATACAACAAACTGTACATATTTGTGTTTATTTTACCAAGTGTTTATCCTTCATAAAAAAACGGTAATCCCCACAGTTGCCATTTTTCAGTTAAAACATGACGAAATAACTGTAGTACAGTAGTATGGTAAAATTTCTAGAGCCTCTGGCGGCTGGGGCTTCGCCCCAGACCCCAGTTACCCTCCACTGATTGCCCCCCACTTTATTACATTGCCCATCCTCTGACCCCCAATGATTTTTGTCTGGCGCCGCCACTGTTTGATCCATGTAAATATCTAATCGGACATTGTTTTCTTGAACTCAAATTTACACATTTTGACCAAACACACCATTTTTAACCAAAATTTAACCACCTCGATAATGTGTCATACATTTTCGTAATGGGGTCATTTTAAGCTTTCATTTGATATACATGAACATCTATTCGGCCATTGTTTTCTTGAACACAAATTTACACATTTTGACCTTACCCCCCATTTTTTTTTACCAAAAGCTACCAACCACAATAATGCCTCATACATTTCCGTAATGGGGTCATTTCAAGCTTTCATTTGATATGTGTGATTATTAATCAGTCATTGTTTTCTTGAACTCAAATTTCACATTGGGACCTTCCTTTTTTCCAAAACCCGCTCCAATCATACATCATACTTTTTTGTAAAGGGGACATTTCAAGCTTTCATTTGATATATGTGAGGACTTGCCCGGAAAAGTGAGCATGAAAAGGCCTATTTTGCCTCTTATGCAAAGGCCTAATAATATTGTTTTGAAGCAAATAGGTCTTTAATTTAATTTTTATATCTCTAAATGAATCTAATTCTTTAATTTCTGGAAGAATCTTATTAAAATATAAAGGTACAGAGTAGCTTAACGATCTCTTCCCATATTTATTGTTAAAGGGTGGTAACTGGTAAATTCCTGCACTTTTGGCTCGAGTTGAAGGCTTGTGGTCAATAAGAATTTTATATTTTTTGTCAAAGTAATGCTTTAATAACAGCTTATAAACAAAGATTTCCCTAACTGGCAAAACATCAAATAGTAAATACAAATCCGAGACACATCTCCCATCAACGATTTCTCTTTCATTCATCATTTTTATAATTTTATTTTGTAATGATATTAAATTTTTAAGTTGCGAGTAAGACGCATTACCCCAAGCCGATATACCGTACGATAAAACTGACTCAGCTAGAGCAATATATACCATTTTACGGTATTTAAATGATAAGATATCTTTTACGGCGTAAAGCTGATAAGCACCAGATCTTAGTCTATTGCATAGTTTCCCTATTTGAATATCCCAGCAATATCTTCGATCTATTTCAAGACCTAAATAGGGATGGCTGTAACATGAAATAATTTTTGTCTGGCATGAACATATAAACAAATCTTTGCCAGCGTTTCTGTGCAAACAATTAAAATCGTGAGCAATTACCTCTAGACTGGCATTCCGATCGGCGTTTAAAGGTGGGCAGATATGCACAATTCTAGTTTTTTTCCGCGTTGATTATGAGTCTCATGTCATGGTTCCATTTCAAGAGATTAAGAAAATCTGCCTGCAAATATTCTACTGCTAGTTTGACGTTCTTATGTATTGCTAATAATGCAGCGTCGTCCGCATAAAAAAAGATAAACACTTGACAATATATCTGACCATGACGTTGACATATACTAAATATAGTTGAGGACCCAAATAATAATAATAATAATAATAATAATAATAATAATAATAATAATAATAATAATAATAATAATAAAAATAATAATATTAGACGGTTTTCGGGACATTGTACCGCGTTAATAAGAGTGTAATAACACATACCTGTGTTATTGCGCGCTTGACGTTTCGCAGCCTACTGTGAGCAGCATTGTCCAAACTACAATGTCCCGAAAACCGTCTAATATTAATATAACGGTCCGCGAAAGTCTTCAATCCTTCAATAATAATAATAATGATTATATTATTTTTGCAGACACCCAACCGTGGACATAATAGACGTCGAGTGGGATCCCATTTGCGAACCCAACCTTCACTACTTGCAAATAAACATTAAACCTGAAATGGACGATTACTCAAAAAATAAGCGTTTCCTATTTTGGGAAAGTTTGCTGGAAATGTAAAACCTTTCCGTTGCGCTCTGTGCCCCTCAAGATTCACAAGGAAAAATCACCTCATTACCCATTTGAGAGCTCACATCAGATAGAAACCCTTTGTCTGCGTGACATGCGTTGCAAGATTCGCACATAAGAGTAATCTCAGCAAGTAATCTCAGCAACCATGCCGCAGCCTGTCTGCGATTCGTACCTGTGAGACATGCCAGAGCTGCTGTTTTTCTGAAGACAGAAAGAAGACACATTATTGACAAAATTTTCTTACTTTTCAGTGGTTTCAGTTTTCATACATCTGGGTACCGGAAGTCTTGCAATACGTTAAAACACCATAAGATGTGCCTTGCATGACACGAATCTTCATTTTTGATCGTGCGGATCCAATTTTTAAATGTTTAAAGGGACAGTTAGCCACAATTTGAAGCAGTGAATAATAAATACAATTGAAAGGTTTTTCTTGGTGAAATTTATAAGATATTGCACAATAGAAAAGCAATTGGCTTATGAATTGTCAGAAGTACCGGAAAGATCAAATACTAATAGAAATATTATTGTATAATCTTAAGCACTTTGCAAGATGGTTTCGGCCATTAAACTATTATTTACACGGATTGTTATAGTTTTTCGATACCAAATATGGTTTGTTTGAGGGTTGAATCATTATTTCTTATTTCCTGATACTTGAATCACCAATAAGAAACATGCAATTGGAAACTCGCTGTTTTGGAACTGATGTTTGACTCATATGATTGTGTTGAATATGATCAACATGTAATATACCTCATTGTAGAACATGTATTAATATTAACATTTGTTTGTAATTGTCTTCTCAAAAAAGTCTGTGATCATATCAATGTGTTTACACTCAGTCAAAATATTCATTAATATTCACCATTGTTGCGCAGAGTGGAGATACAGTTCTATGTTTATATAAATAAAATCTTAGTTTCTCACCTTCTGATTTCTCAATCTATATATCTATCATTAAATAAGACCTGAATTCGTAGTTGGACCCTAGTCCATAGGGTCTCCTTGTTTCCAAGGGCCTTAGTTTCCATGGGACAAAATATAACATGCATAATAACAATGTCCTTACCAATAATGTGACCCCCTTGGCAACGGCCCCATCTCTATCTTACACCCTGCTTTCTCCCACACACACAACTCTCTCACTGTATCTTCCTCCCTGATACACTTATTTGCTGGTCAGATTCCGGACCTCTCACTACTATTCAGGAAATAATGGAATAATTGTAATTATATCTAATACTATTGATGAAGTGAAAATATTGAAAAACTTTGAAGTGAAGTTTATACAGCCCGACTCCTGCCTGGGGGTTATTACGCATTATTTAATCAATGTGGGACCTGTCTCGAATCCTGCTTTACAGCTTTGTAACTTCTAGTACAGACAAATTCTACAAATCTTGATTTGGATATGCGTTACCGTTAGTGTTGAAACGCCCTAGCAACGAAATAATAGTACATATGTTTATTTATTTATTTATATATTTGGTTCTTTGTTACAAAGATAGTTCATTGGTTATACAAAAGATACATCAATGTTTATGGACAGTCAAAAGAACAATATGAGCGTCTAAAACTTCATGTACAAAAAGAGTTTCACTTCTCCATTAAAAGCTCTATTTATATCAATAGACTTAATAACACAAGGTAATTTTTATTATTATTTACTACAATTCAGAAATAAAAAAAGACCGCCCCAACCGGGAATCGAACCACGGTTGTCCCGCATTCCAGACAGGCGTCTTAACCTCTAGACCATCAGGACGAATAATGTTGTAAAGTTTAATACCAGCACATCTTGGTCCCTTTTCAAACAAAGCACTGTTGTGTTGTGGGGCTGGAAGGTAGCCTCGTCTGGAACTGTATTTGTGATAAGTAAAATCACTAACAATTACCTTAAAATTACTTTTAATTGAATAAGTTGAACTTAATAAAGTTCTTTGGACTGACGTCCCCCCTAGGTAGATCGTAACCCACTAGTTTAGACGATTTGTTTAGCCTGCAGGTACAATCTAAAATATACTTTTGTACCATTTAAAGGAATTATCTCATCTTGGTAGCACTTCATAGCATATCTTGAACCATTCAATTTCACGGAAATAGATCTTAGATGCAGCTTGATCGGACATCTGGTTGCTAAGTAAATAGAGTTTTAAAATATCACTGCACGAAAACTAGTGGCCTAAAAATGACGTCACTGTACGGCCACTCATCGAGTCGACCCGAGCGTGTAGCCGGTCCGCGGCCGGCTCGCGTTACGAAGTACTCGGCTTTCAAGACCCAATCAGTCGATTTCTCGCAGCTGTGCGTTTCGTTTGTAGAGCACCAATTATGATGAAGATGATGATATGATGATGATGATGATGAATTATTATCAGTTATGATGATTATGATCAAGTATAGCGAGTATACCACGTGCTTCTATTCCTTCGTATGGATAGTGAACTCGCTTTGGAAGATACTTGAGTCTTTCTTTGTGGTAAGATTCTAGGGCACCTGTGTAAAACATGTTATTTTGTATGTCAAATTCACATTACATTATGATCTAGGTACCAAATATGAAACATTTATTGATATATACGTTTTAGCAGTACGTTCATGCAGCAATATAATATTCATGTTGTGAATGTGTGATATGTGTGTTTGTGCGTGTTTGGGGGGGGGGGGGGGGTGGTTGGCATCTCACCCTATCGTCATCTGTGTTTTCTTTATTAGAAATGGTATGTATTTGTTTGAATACGAGTGCGTTGGTAAGTGCGTGGAAAGAAGTATCCTCAAGTATCGCATAACTTATCACGTATACAACACAGATTGCGCGCTGGGTGTTTACGACCGCTCAGATAAATGTGAGTGCGAGCTTGTGTCATGTACAGTCGTGTTAGGAAGGTTCTATTTCTAATGTGATTGTCTGCTAGATGGTTTGGGGCTTAAGTTGGGTGAAACTCGCGCACAACGCTCTTCTATAAAGAATGACTGTTTATTATCATTGATTTTGAATGATTCTACATATGATGGTTATTGCATATACATGCATTTGCTCACAATATTAGGACAAAATGTGCACGGAAAAATATAAAATAAATATGTTTTATGAAAAATAAAGACAAGTATGACAATAGTTGCTGGTATGCTTATGATAACTTATCACAGTTTGGAAACCGATGAAATGATAGCTGTTTGTGTAATTTATTTTCTATTATTATTTTTATATTCACCTGCACTTGATCACCATTTTATATTTAGACTTACATACACCATTATAAAATAGCATCGATATTATTACACTATTACTTCAGCTGATGCACATTCTTTCACCGCACTATTGAATGATGATACTATACTGCAATGTTATCTCTCTGTGCGGGGCGGGGGACCGAGCGCGCATACGAAGCTCAAGTCAGCCAGCGAGCCGGGCGTATAATGACGTCATTCCACGTTCGGCCGGAAAACCACTAAAATCGCTGCCGAGCGCAGCAGAATTTTTTGGGAATTTTTCCCTTTTAACCAACGTTCTAAAACATCAACACCTTTAACATATTAAAAGTTTTTCCAAGTTGATATACCGACTTTAACAAAAAAATCGAGGAATGCCTGAAACTACGGACAACCATGTCCATTTTTTTTTTTTTAATAAAAGGTGGTTCAAGTAGGTGACAGCTATCCAGCTGTTATGTTGGAACAAGAGATTTATCCTTTATAATATCGTATTGAACTTTCTGGAACATTACCTCAACAAAAATGTCATTTTTAAAATATTCTACAAGAACAACCAATGTCCAAAGTTTATTTTTTTTTGCTTTTGGGTCATAGCAGAAATAAAAACTATTATCAAGACACACCGTTAGAACAAAAAATTGGAAGTTTAATACAACTTTTACGGGTGGTATGAAGTTTAATTGATCTCTTGCAAAATGTGCTTTTTGGACATGGCTGTTTTTTAAATCAACCCTTCATTTGTAATTTTTATTTGTCAGGCGGTGAAATTGCATGCAGTGACCAAGGTAAATTGAATCCACCCCAAATACAAAAATTTGTAAAAAAAAAAAAAAAAAAACGGCAGCCAAGCTCTCCTTCCAAAGTCTTCGGCTGAAAACTGTGAGATATAGAAGTTGAGCCAAGCATTTCATTCTTTCTCCCTAGTTTCGCATTGAAATGAAGTTAGATCATTTCGCCTGTTGACGAGCGCCAAGCCAACCATTTTCGTGGAAAAAAAGTAAAAATTTTAAACTCAAAATCATAAAAAAATTGCTTGGCCATTGACTTTTTAGAGTAGATTTAATGGCCAAGTAATTTTTTTTACTAGGAAAACGCTTAAGTCCCGCCGCGTTGTTGGATGAGCGTAATTGGTGCATTGAGCTGCCATGTGTTACGCGGATTTTCTGTTGATCTGTGAAAAAATCATTACTTAGTCGAAGATTTTTTTTTAAATTAAATTAAATTAAATAAAAAAATAACTTAATTTTATTAATTAATCGTAATTTTTTACAAAGAAAAAAATCGTAAAATTGCAATTTTCATAAGAAATAATTTTTCGATTACGCTCAAATTTCGCACGAATATCTTAATTCATGAAATTATGGTTCTGTGAAAAAATCATTACAATCGATTAAAGCATGTAGGTGTTATAAGTCGAAGAAAGTTTTTAAAAATCGAAAAAAATCGTAAAAACCCATTTTATGAGAAAAAATTTCCCGATTGCGCTCAAAAACGTGGCAGTTCTAAGTTCATAGATTTCGAAGGCCTCCATGAAATTTCATCGCAATCGGAGTATCGGTTTAGCCGGAATCGTGTTAACAGACACACAAAAATACAGAAAGAAAGAAAGAAAAAAAAACATTCCGGATTTTTTTCTCCAGTGTAGTGAAATGGAATCTTCGCTTCGCTCGCTACGCTCGCTACCCTCATCCAATGATTTTGAGATTAAAATTTTTACTTTTTTTACCACGAAAATGGTTGGCTTGGCGCTCGTCAACAGGCGATGCTGATTATGTAATCACTTACTTTTAAAAATGGGAATGGTGTAGTAGTGCATAGATATCTTAACACCTATAGTTGAGCGAGCGTAGCGAGCGTCTCCACTTGACTCTTATGGCTCGAATGTGTAAGATACAACCCTATTGTATCTTCGTTTATAATAAACAACTTCACTTGATTAAAACTCAGACTTTATTTCACTACAAATTAATATCAGCTTTTACAACACGTTTCCAATTCACCATCTCTGCCCGCCATCAATCCCCTCTTCTCTTCTCACCGCCCCTACTATTATACGTACTCACTGCCTTGCCTTTATTGTTTACACAGTTTGCCTGCGCGCCTTGTTTAAAATAATTCAAGATCCCACACTCGGCCATCCTGTAAACATAATTGACCTCAATTTTCATTACAACCAAAATTTTTAAACACACTAATATCAAAGAATAATAATATATAAGGAATAAGTGTCTCTTTCATGAACATTCATAATCACTTAGATATTTTGTCTTATTGATCTTTCTAGCTACTCTTGTCTTGATTTCTTCGGTTTTCTCTTTTTGTTGTTGCTCATCGTCAGTTGTATCAAAGTCCTCTCCATCAGTAACGTTCTCCTTACTTGATCGACTCTTGCTGCCCTGCTAAGTCGTGAAACTTTATTCACCATACCTTTCCTCATTGTGTCTGGCAACACATATAACCACCTTTCTTCTTTGTTCTCAGTAATCTTCTTGAAAAGTCTTCTATCGATCAACGACATTTCTTGAACGTCATTCTTTTCTCTTACTGACCTTTCGTCTTCTGGCTTCTCAAGTATCTTGATTAAACCACTCAGCTTCTCATCCCCACGTTGCATCATTAGCACTTGATCTGCCACTGAAATTGTTAACAGCACATCAAGTTTATCACTAATAATTTCATTAATGGTTTCGCTGGCTTCACCAACTGGTGCTCGGCTAAGAGCGTCAATGTGCTGGATTTTATCACCTGGACGGTGCTTTACTTCAAGATCATACTCCTGTATAAGATCAAACATCCTTGCTACTACAGGATTTAAGGTTTTCTTTGCGTTTACATAGATCAACGATTTACAATCGGTAACAATTACAAACTTGATACCAAGTAGAAACGATCGCAACCGACTAATAGACCAGACCAATGCCATTAGTTCGAGGCGGCTTCTATGGAAATGGCGTTCCGCTTCACTCGTACGCTTACTCACACAGTATACCAGGTGAAGTTTGTTATCTTTTTCCTTTTGTAGCAACATTCCAGCTAGACCATGACTACTGGCATCTGTATGGAGTTCTGTATATGCCTTTGGGTTGTAGAGTGCAAGTACCGGCTTACGTGATAATTCTAGCTTCAGGTCATTAAACGCATTTTCCTGTTCGTCACCCCAATGGAATAACTGTTTCTTTTGGGTCAGCCTAGTGAGAGGTTCTGCTCGCTCTGCATATCTTTTTATGAAGCGCCTGAAGAAACCTGTCAATCCTAGGTACCTTCTTACCTCGTGTACATTACATGGTCGTGGAAAGTTATCCACACTCTCAATCCTCCGCAAGCCTGGTTGGATACTGCCGCCTGAAATTATAAATCCCAACTAGTCTACTTTCTTCTTACCAAACTCACACTTTGTAATCTTCAGAGTTAACTTTGCCTTTGAAAAGGCAGTCAATACTTGACGAAGTCTTTCAAGCATTTCTGCCCAATCCTTTGCATATACGAGCAAGTCATCCAAGTAACATGATGCAATTTTGTTACGCAAAGATCCTAGCACTACATTCATCATTTGTTGGAACTCCGACGGCCCATTCGACAGACCAAACATAAGTCTTTCAAATTGTCCTGTGTCATCCGGTGTAATGAAGCTCGTTTTGTGATTTGCTTCCTCTTTTAACGGTATTTGCAAATACCCGTGAGCCAAATCGAGTATCGTAAATACACAACTGCCCGAAAGTTGTTCAAGTTGGTCGTCTATATTTGGTAAGGGATAGTGCTGTTTCACAGTTTGTTCGTTTAACTTACGGTAATCAACAAC
Source organism: Sweltsa coloradensis (assembly GCA_024449915.1). Lineage (NCBI taxonomy): Eukaryota > Metazoa > Arthropoda > Insecta > Plecoptera > Chloroperlidae > Sweltsa > Sweltsa coloradensis. The sequence continues at coordinate 165,870 of JAMZAV010000685.1, read as the reverse complement.
AAGTCTACTTTCACCGGTTTTCTTACGTACAAGTAAGACAGGACTTGAAAATGGCGACCATGTCTCGCTTATGATTCCATTTTTCTTCCACTCTTCAACTATTCGTTTTATTTCTTCTCGTTCTCCTGCTGTTGTTTTATAAGGACGGCTATTGACTGGTCTACTACCTTCCTTTTCCACAATGTCCATCAATACTACATCAGTGCATCCTAGTTCCGACATATCTTTAGCAAAACAATGCCGAAATTCATTCAATAGCTCTATTAATTCAATTGACTGCTCATTTGTTATCGTTTCACCTACATTAAGTTCTTCCAATCGTATCGGTTCTTTCTCATTCTGTCTATCGTTGCACAACAATAACAACTCTTCATCGTTTACATTTGTTTCGTTATTTACGTTGCATTTCCTTTTATCATCTACGCTACTAACATCCTCGATTAGTTCAACTTCCTTCAGCTCGGATAGCTTTACCTCTTCTGCCCTTCCTAACAATTGCCCTCGTTTGAGTACGGTGTCTTCTGTATACGATCCATAGACCGGGATCCGAGTCTCACCATTCTTTAGCTTGAAGAGGCTTCCTACCGAATTCTCATTAGGCCTACTATTAGGGAACAACATTATATTGGAATCGGGTTTTGCATTTACATGGACATTAACCCAATTAATCACGTTTTTGTTCAACGTGGTTTCTTCCATAACAACAATCTTTACTTTACTTGGTTTGTCATCCACGATTATGTTCGCGAATGGTTCTTCGTCTCGATAACCCAACTTCAGACTATTTTCTACCTTGACAAAAGCGATATGTGACTGATCGAGCCATGACCGGCCAACGAGTAAGTCTGTCGGTTGAACTGAATCTGGTACTATCAACATGGTCACTCTCCCACAAACGTCATCAATCTCTAAGTTTACGGTGGAACATCCAGCTGCTTTCAACACTTCCTTGGTGGTGCTACCGAAACCAAACAGTGGACTTGAGTCTGTATAAATTTCTAGATTTGCCCGAGTAGCTGCCGACTCAGTAATAGTGCACGTCGAACAACCAGTGTCTAATAGAGCATTAACAGTGAACTTACCATTTACTAAAGCATTTTTCATGTATTTAGACATTGCCACACCAGTGCTACAGGGTGTTTCATGTTCATTAATAACATTCACAGTCGAATTGCTTCGCAATACACTTGGTTTCGAAGTAGAATCATTACAGAAACGCTGGACGTGACCTTGCTTGCCACAACCATGACAGACAACTTGTCGTTTTGGTGCTGGACAGTCCCTAGAAATGTGGCCAAAATAATTACAGTTGAAACATTTGGGCTCACCTTGATCATTCCATGTCACCGGTAATCCCCTTGTCCTTTGATCATACCTTGGAGGAGGACGCTGCTCTGCTTCACCTTGATGAGCAGATGTTGGCATCGGCTTCTGTTGATTGTAGGCCTTTGGCTGTTGGGATGCCTTCAATCTTTACCTGGTGTAGACCTACTTGAAGTCTTGAAGGTTGCATTGACTGTGGTACTCTCTTATCTGCATCTCTTCTATGATGGCGTATTTTTTCTGCTCGTTCACGTTCCACCTCTTCGTAATTAGGCACATCCTTCAGTAGATCATCTTCATCTGTATTCATCCTCAACATCAGAACATTGCTTAATTCCCGGGACCACAGTCCTATTAACATTTGTCTCTTAGAATCTTCGAAGTCTATAGCCTAAGGTCTCTGCACAGACGCATCTTCTCGTGAAAATAATTGTTTGTGTTTTCACCCTTCAGTTGATACCGCTCGTTCATTCTCTTCCAACGTTCCGGTAAGCTGAGACCAACGTCACCCACAAAAGTTTTCTTGAACTGTCGTTTAAATTCATCCCAAGTCGTGAATTCTTCATGTCGCGCCATATACCAATGGTGTGCTGCCTTGGTTAGATGGGATCTTGCAGCCTCCAGCTTGAAGGAAGGTGGCCTCCGATGAAGATTTGAAGTTGTCTCCAGATTTTGTTACCACGCACCTCCTGTCCCTTCCCCATTGAAATCAGATATGTTTTTCGATAGATCTGGCATGATGTGATATGCATCCTGCTGTCTATAACGTGAGATAGGTCTACGTTTTCCACCTCTCTTGGTATATTAGGCCTATTAAGTAGCTGTATTATCGCTTCATCCCGTTGGCGATTTTGTTCCAACAGTTGTAGCAGAACGGTCATCATATTTTGATTTTCACCCGTAGCAGTGTTTACATTAATTGCAGGGTTAAGCCTAGGGCTATAAGTTGTACTATCCTCCATCACAACACTTGAGTCTAGGCCTACTCTTGGCGTGGGTCTCAGGGGAGTTCTCGTCTCTGTGGCAGGGCTAGGCCTATGCATATCACTAGGACCAGGCCTTTCAACACTTTCATTTTCTTTACTTTCAAACTTATTATCATAATCAAATCGTTGCATGTTTGCCTCTATTTCTTCTACTTTATTAGGGCTACCACTTTTCGTTTAACAGCCGATTCTCGGGACATCTAGTTTTAGGTCACTTCTGTTGTTCTCGCGTTCTTTCATGGAAAAAACGCTTTCCGTCGTTTTATATCTCCGCCGAAAATAATTCTTCTACCAGTTAACTTACTGCGTTCTTCATTTGCAATCCCACTTCTGATTAGTTGAGCGAGCGTTGCGAGCGTCTCCACTTGACTCTTATGGCTCGAATGTCTGTTTTTTGTTTGTTTGTTTGTTTGTTTGTTTGTTTGTTTTTGTTTTTTTTCTGTTACTGCTTCGATAAAGGTCGCACCGTTTCTCTGATCGACCTGAAATTTTTTACACGTGTACATACCACCTAGGCGGGTTGCTGTAAAGTTTTTGAACAAAATCCGATCGTTAGTTATATATAAATAAAAAAAAAAAAAAGTTCCGATCGTTATGAAATTTTGCAGGGTCAATAAGTACAACATTCTCTCCTATTTTCCAAATTTTCAGCTAAATCGGTTGAGACCTTAAAGACTTATTGGTAATCATAATTCAAAAAATGAAGTTAAAAATGAAGGAGGCAGTGAAGATACAAAGATACACTTTAGAAGGCATGACGTGAATTAGTACAATGCAAAGATGTTGGAATAGTATAATGTGTACAATGTCAATATCCAGTTAGGCCTACACTGTGTGGTGGGCCTTATGGGAATGTTGTACTCGGGTCATGTTGCACGTACCGGTGCTCGCTCAACAACGCGTTCAACTGAGCGTTTTCCTATAAGATACATCCCTATTGTATCTTCGTTTATAATAAACAACTTCACTTGATTAAAACTCAGACTTTATTTCACTACAAATTAATATCAGCTTTTACAACACGCTTCCAATTCACCATCTCTGCCCGCCATCAATCCCCTCTTCTCTTCTCACCGCCCCTACTATTATTGAGCGAGCGAAGCGAGCGTCTCCACTTGACTCTTATGGCTCGAATGTCTGTTTTTTTTTTTCTGTTACTGCTTCGGTACAGGTCGCACCGTTTCTCTGATCGACCTGAAATTTTGCACACATGTACATACCATCTAGTCGGGTTGCTGTATTGTTTTTGTGGCAAAATCGTTCAAAAAGTTAAAAAGTTACATTAAAGTTAATCGAAAGTTTTTTTTTCAAACTAAACGGCGACAAAATATGAGGTGGCCAAATCATTTAGAATGTCCGTCCGATCACGAATATGTTATTTTCATATTGATCCGAAAAGTAGTGTAGATGGAAATTACATTATAACAAAGTCCCGTTACCATGGCAACGGAAAGTCGCACAGCTTTTTTGGCTCATGATAGCGGTCAAACGGAGGCTCGGATCGAGTTGAAATTTTGACCATCCGCAAGTTTCGTTCCCGATTGAATGCCATTAGTTTTGTGGCAAAATCGTTCAAAAAGTTATAAAGTTACATTAAAGTTAATCTTAAGTTTTTTTTTAAACTAAACGGCGACAAAATCTGAGGTAGCCAAATCATTTAGAATGTCCGTCCGGTCACGAATATGTTAATTTTATTTTGATCCGATAAGTAGTTAGATAGAAATTACATTTTAACAAAAGTAACGTTACCATGGCAACGAAAAGTCGCACAAGAATTCTGGTCACTATGTACTGCCACCTTGAAGAAATCAAGAGTAAAATAGTTTTCCAAAGAAATGATGTCAAGGTCCTCTAGATGGCGGTGGATTTTATCCATTCTCTCCTATTTTACAAATTTTCAGCTAAATCGGTCAAGACCTAAAAGACTTATTGGTATGTAACATTATGGGAATGTCGTACTCGGGTCGTGTTGCACGTACCGGTGCTCGCTCAACAACGCGTCCAACTGAGCGTTTTCCTAGTACGTACTCACTGCCTTGCCTTTATTGTTTACACAGTTTGCCTGCGCGCCTTGTTGAGCGAGCGTAGCGAGCGTCTCCACTTGACTCTTATGGCTCGAATGTCTGTTTTTTTTGTTTTTCTTTTCTGTTACTGCTTCGGTACAGGTCGCACCGTTTCTCTGATCGACCTGAAATTTTGCACACATGTACATACACCCTTTGCGGGTTGCTGTATAGTTTTGTGGCAAAATCGTTCAAAAAGTTATAAAGTAACATTAAAGTTAATCTAAAGTTTTTTTTTTAAAACTAAACGCCGACAAAATCTGAGGTAGCCAAATCATTTAGAATGTCCGTCCGGTCACGAATATGCTAATTTTATTTTGATCCGATAAGTAGTGTAGATAGAAATTACAATTTAACAAAAGTAACGTTACCATGGCAACGAAGAGTCGCACGAGAATTCTGGTCACTATGCACTGCCACCTAGAAGTAATCAAGAGTTAAAATAGTTTTCCCAAAGAAATGATGTCAAGGTCCTCTAGATGGCGCTGGATTTTATCCATTCTCTCCTATTTTACAAATTTTCAGCTAAATCGGTCAAGATCTTAAAGACTTATTGGTATGTAACATTATGGGAATGTCGTACTCGGGTCATGTTGCACGTACCGGTGCTCGGTCAACAACGCGACGGGACTTTAGCGTTTTCCTAGTTTAAAATAATTCAAGATCCCACAAATGTCTGTTTTTGTTTTTTTGTTTGCTTTGTTTTTTTTTCTGTTACTGCTTCGATACAGGTCGCACCGTTTCTCTGATCAACCTGAAATTTTGCACACATGTACATACCACTTAGGCGGGTTGCTGTATAGTTTTTGAACAAAATCCGATCGTTGGTTATAAAAATTAAAAAAAAATGTTCCGATCGTTATGAAATTTTGCAAGGTCAATAAGTACAACATTCTCTCCTATTTTACAAATTTTCAGCTAAATCGGTCAAGGCCGACTAATTGGTAATCATATTTCGAAAAATGATGTTGTTATGAAATTTGTCAAGGAGGCAGTGAAGAAACAAAGATACACTTTAGAAGGCATTTTCCTATAAAAGGCCTAATTCGATTACATTGTTGTCCCGTGGCGTCATTTAATTCAGCGATCAACAACAACATTAAAAGTTTTCATCTTTAAAAGACTGTTATCTGATAAAATGGACATTATGGGAATGTCGTACTCGGGTCGTGTTGCACGTACCGGTGCTCGCTCAACAACGCGACGGAACTTTAGCGTTTTCCTAGTTGGCTAGATTAGCAGTCATTGGTCCACTTACGTGACAATAAGAAGCCATTTTGAAATCCCAGTTTGCATGTTAATTAAATGAAAGCGATTTATAGACCAAATATTTTTAAAGATAAATAAATGATTACTAAATTCCCTTATGCAATAACGTCTTATTGTTTCTGTTTGTTCAATCCCATGCTGCACAAGCTAAAACTACATCAAACAATCCAGAAAAATACTTTATCGCATTAAAAAGAATAAATTAAAATTCCAAATCGCCATTTTGAATTGGCTTTTCGACGCTTCAATTTGCTACGCTGGCGCCTGTGAGGAGGTATTGGACACTGCTTATTTAGCCTACAATAGGTGTTCAATATCTATGGTGTAGTGTGTGTAGCGCGCATGCACGATGTATGTTTAGTAAGTTGGGACGACTGGAAAATAAAACATTGCTACTCTCTTGGTTAAGTGTTGACGTATTGTGCTACCTCATCCTCAGTAATCATATAGACATCACAGAAACCATGGGGAGACCAGGGATAGTTAGCACACTTTTTACAGTTGTATTTTTAGTAAAATAACTATGAGTGATATTTATTTGTCATGAACATCATTTTAAAGAGTGATATTTAGGGAATATTTAGTAATTTTTACTTTGTTGTAACGTTACTCCTTCATATTTATATTTTAAAAACAAACTACTAATGTGCGACACAGGACATGGGGTAAGTTGGCACATGAAGATTTATATGCATTATTGTTTCTTCATCATGATAGACTGTAATTGATAAAAAAAAAGATATATTAGGCCTATATCATACTGACCACTTATCAAATAATGTTACTAATATAAAACAGTATAATATAAATGCATGTCTAGGGCAGCAGCAGCTTTTTTACTTTTCAGCTTGTTAATTCTAATTGGCACATGCGTGCCAACTAGCCCCATGTCAACATTGCCAACTAACCCACAACACATTTTACTGTTTTAAGAGCGCGTCAAGCCATGCTATTTCAGTGAACAAAATGTGCTTGAAACTTTCACTTTAAAATAATGCAATTCACTAGGATGTGACATTTGTACAGCATAATGAACATCAAATAACCAGAAACAGTAAAAAATTACTTATAGCTATCAATTTCTTGTTTCCTTTATCAATTCCAAACTATGCATGTTACATGGGCGAAATTTTGCTGTGGTCTTGGGCACTGCCTTCTAAACATAATATATATATGTCTTGGGCACTGCCTTCTAAACATAATATATATCCCAGCTATACCAGTACAGCAAACACGAAAATAGAGCCCGTTTGCCAATTTACCCCTGTGAAAACTAGCCCCGGTCTCCCTACTGGTACTAATGGTATCCCGTCTCCGGATCTACACCCAGATAGTACGACCGACTTTCACGTACGCCTGTTCTATATGGGGCGGAACAGCCCAATCACACATCGACAAACTGCAAGTTCTGCAAAACAAGGCTCTTCGTATCGTGAGCAGTATGCCTCGGTCTACACCCATCCCTCATCTACATGCTACTCTTGGATACCCGATGGTACACGAACATATCACCAAATTAACAACAAAGTTTTACACCGCTTTAGACAGCAACCCTCATCCTGAAGCTCGTGCCAAAGTGTTTTCATCCCCACATCATTCGACTTCTATCGTCGCCCATTTTTATATTTCGCTAGTGTGAGGAAAGCGAAGAAACGCATCATCGCCAGGACCCACAAACTATCTAAGAAGAGACGGGTCTAAGGGCCCGTTCCGATCTGTAAATCATGCCCACAAATCCAAGTACTTGACTGTAGTAAGTAGTACTTATATCACGACAGAATGTATGTCATCTCTACATTCTCAATGCTCCATAACCCACTCTGCCAACATGGCAAAACGCGTTTTTTCTCCCCTGGCAATATAATCATTCTACATTTGAGGGTTTCAGACCCGGTATTGTAAATGTAAGCAAGAACACATGTTCATTGCATAATTCTAACCTAACTAAACTATCTCTATGGGATTAGGACTATAGGTTGGGTTATGTTAGGCTAAGTAACGTTACGTTAGATTAGGTTAGGTTTACACAACAAAATAAACTAATGACATTTTATATACAGTGTTATTTCAAATCATGTGTATTATAATTAAATAATTAACGTTTTACGTGGTTACAACGTAATTTCAATACAATGTAGTGGAAAAATCCATGTATTTCTGGAACATTGTTCAGTTGTTCTGATAAAGATAAAATAAATAAACAGTCCCACTAAATTAACAAACAATCTGATTGAACTCGATCAAATGATAATGCTGAGTATAACATTTGAATGAGGCACCAAAATTTCTTAATAAATATTATTTAGTAAACTTCCGGGATTAAAAAGGCAATGAGGACACTTCTCGGTGATGGGGGGACCAGATCCACGTGAATCATGGGAGCAAAAGAGAGCCATAAGATTACTCGGTAGGGCAGATTTCTGCTATTTTCACATGTTCACGCTATCACCTTTGTCCAAGGCGGTAGATGACGTTAATTAATAAGCTACATAATTGCACAACTGACAGTGGTGTTGCACAACCAACCACGTTTCACATTTCGAGTGGTTTGTGATGCCATTAAACCAAGAATAGGTGAACAATACAAAGGCGAGCAACCTTGGACAGTGGGATGAAAGCACCCTGTTGACTGCAGCTCTGCTAGAATATCCAGCTCGGCATTGCAAGGATGTCCGCCTCTTTGTATTACTACTGCATGCGATCTGCTCTACAGATGGGTGATAGTAAAGACGCCTCATTATACCTTCGTCTCTTCATCTGATCTACAATACACGGAATTTATATGCACGATTAACATGGTAGATAATAAATCACATCTTGCAGGATGTTTGTAATTATTATTTTACAATAACGGGTGGCATAATGTTATGCACAACTATTGTAAAGCAGTATTTCTTTGATTCAAGTATGGTATTTGTTCTGTGTATATAAAAGCAGCAGGTTGAAGCATCCAAAGTCACTGGTCTTCACAGAAGTCAACATCTAAGCTAAGCACACATTGCAAGGAGAAGATATGGTCACCTGGGGACGACGCCTGCGGTTCCTCGCGCTTCTTCTCTGCTGCGTTGTTGTGTCAACTAGAGGGGTGAGTTTTGAGTTTGTTTGTCCATTATATTCAATTTCCTAAAATAAACATAGCAACACTGTATTATTGTTGACAAGAAGCTCGGATTTAAGTATCAATGTTTTTAAATTGTGATCCAAAGTGAAGAAGTTTCTGATACTTATGGCGTTTTCCATTGGCATGCACTCGGCGAGTGCAGAGATGTCATTGTTGTCAACCTCCACTTGAATAACATTACAAAACTGAACAAATGAAAAGACAAGTGGCAATCCAGTGCGCACTAGTGCGACCTGAGTGCGGCCGATGGAAAACGCCATTACTTTATCAAATTCTTCATCTTACCGCACCCGTCTGGGCCAATGAAACGGACTGGATTTTATTCATATTTTAATGACCAAACACCTTCACTGACAATGATGGTATGTTCACAATGTGTTGTACAAATGGAAAGCATTACCAACATTTCAATGTGTTGTTTTTGTTGGTGTTGTTGTTGTCTCATTTGACATACACTTACCTGTATGTACATGACCATAACTTAGGGTCAAAGTTTGGTATCAATGTGATTAGTCTTCAGGAGGTGATCTTATCTTATCTTACAGTACAAGTGGCGGGCGATCGCCAAGGCAATCCGCCACTGCCGGGGGCCTCCCCTGGCTGTCCAGGTCCCAGCGGTAAAGATCCCATCAATGTCAGTGATTATCTAAGTCAATCGATCCCAAGTCGCGCGCGGGGGCCTCCCCTGCGGGTCCCGGTAGTCCTCATGCTGGTTATCTCAAGATTTATCTTAAGTAATGCGCTCGCAGGCAATCCGCCACTGCCGGGGCCTCCCCTGCTTCCGGTCCCAGCGTAAGTACTCAATGTCAATGTGATAGTTTCGAGGTGTTTATCTATCTTACACAGTGGCGGGTCGCCAAGGCAATCCGCCACTGCCGGGCCCCCTCGTCCAGGTCCACAAATCACCATCATGCATGTTTGTCTAGGGTGATCTTATTCTTCAGAGTACTTCTTACTACAGCAGGGCGATCGCCAGGCAATCCGCCACTGCCGGGGCCTCCCTGGCTGTCCAGGCCCCAGCGGTAAAGATCACCATCGATGTCAATGTGATTAGTCTTCAGGAGGTGATCTTATCTTATCTTACAGTACAAGTGGCGGGGGGTCGCCAAGGCAATCCGCCACTGCCGGGGGCCTCCCCTGGCTGTCCAGGTCCCAGCGGTAAAGATCACCAACAGAAACAGAGGTCAAATCAATCACTTTAATGTCGTCGCTGTTTTCTCCAAACATATCAATATCACTAAAGTAATGTCTTCAAAGCTATTTAATGGTGGATTATATTTTAAAAGTTGAATTACTTAACCACACGAAATATAGATGAAAGGACATCATTCTGGCGTCTTCTGGGACGGTATAATATAATGTTCCTTTATGCTTCGCTCTGACGAAATAGCTTCCACCCAGAACCAGAAATTATCATCAAACCTAAAATATTGAAAAGATTCAGAAGCAGTTCCTTAATTTACTTTTTGGATGAGCGTAGCGAGCGTAGCGAGCGAAGCGAAGATTCCATTTCACTACACTGGAGAAAAAAATCCGGAATGTTTTTTTTTTTTTTTTCTGTATTATTGTGTGTTTGTCAGCACGATTCCGGCTAAACCGATACTCCAATTGCAATGAAATTTTCTGGAGACCTTCGATATCTCTGAACTTAGAACTGCCACGTTTTTGAGCGCAATCGAAAAATTATTTTTCATTAAAATCGCAATTTTACGATTATTTTCGATTTTTTAAAAATTTCTTCGACATATAACACCTACATGCTTTATCAGATTTTAATTAGTTTTTCACAGAACCATAATTTTATGAATTCAGATATTTTTGTGAAATTTAAGCGCAATCGAAAAATTATTTCTCATGAAAATCGAAATTTTACGGGTTTTTTCTTTTTTTAAACAATTATTTGACTTATAACACCTACATGCTTTAACCGATTGTAATAATTTTTTCACAAAACCTTAATTTTATGAATTAATATATTGGTGTGAAATTTGAGCGCAATCAAATAATTATTTCTTATGAAAATCACAATTTTACGATTTTTTTCTTTTTTTAAATAACGATTAATTAAAAAAATTAAAAATTAAAGTTTATTTTTTATTTTATTTAAATTAATTTTTAAAAAATCTTCAATTTAGTAACGATTTTTTCACAGAACAACAGAAAATCCGCATAACACGTATGGCAGCTCAATGCACCAATTACGCTCATCCAACAACGCGGCGGGACTTAAGCGTTTTCCTAGTAATACTACACCACTAACATTCACCCTGACTGTTTTAAAGATAGTGTGATAACAGTCTCATCTTCGTCAGGTATTACAAGTTTCTCCCTCCATTTAGTGCTAAACATTTGCTTCCTTATCCCTTCTAGCTTGAATGTTTCTTATCTATACTATTTGGTTGCATTATTTTATTTTTTATGTTTTACTTCTTTATTGGAGGACCAGTATTATCTTGTTCATTATAATCATGTGTCCTATGTATTGTTTATTTGTTTATATAAGTTTCAAATTTCTAGTGGGAAACCTGTCCAGGGTGCACTGAATGCCCTGGTGTCTAGCCAGGTAAATTCGTCAAGCTTTGATACACAATCTATGCTTATAATCTATGCTGCAATCTATTTGTTTCGTGGGTCCAGAACCAATCAATGTGTTCTATCTCCTTTTTATGAAACATAAATAAATACGGAAGCAGGTTTGAATGTAATTATTGGATGAGCGAAGCGAAGACTTCAATTTTACTAACCCAGCCCCCCCCCCCCCAAAAAAAAAAAAAAAATGAAAAAAAAGCTCGGGTGTTTTTTTTTTGTTTTTTTTTGTATTTTTGTCTGTTTGTTCGCTCTCTACCGGACAAACGGCACATGCGATCTTGATCAAAATTGGAGGGGACCTTCGAAATCTCTTAAGGCTTTTCAACCGCGTTTTTATATTTTCCAAAATACGCTACCAAAATATTTTTTCAAATTTTTCTGATCCGGTACACGGTCAATATAGCCACCTCAAAATAATTTCCAACTTCAATTTGCCAAGGCACACCATTTTAACGTTGGGTGTTGTGTTTTTGTATAATTAATTTTAAACTGTTTTTCTATAGACTAACTGAGAGTTTTTTTTTTAGAATTGTCTTTCCTGCGATTTTTTTCGTTTGGCGGTATTTTTTACTGATTTGTACCGCCAAACAAAAAAATTCGCAGGTAAAAAAAAATGTTTTTTCTCTCAGTCAGCCAACAGAAAATCAGTTGAAAATTAATGTCACAAAAACACAACACCCTACGTTAAATGATGTGCCCTTTGCGAATTGAAGTTTGAAATTATTTTGAGATGGCTATATTGGCCGTGCACCGGATCAGAAAAATTTGAAACAATGTTTTTGATTTCCTTAAATAGCCAGGTTTTAAAGCCATTATGTTTTGACTTGGTAGCATATTTTGGAAAATAGAAATACGCGGTCGAATAGCCTTAACTTCGACTTGCCACGTTTTTGGGTACAATCGAAGAAATATTTTTCATGAATATCGTACATTTACGATTTATTTTTATTTTTAGTGCGCTATTTTCGTGAAATTTTGGGCCGATTCTGGCCAAACAGGTGAAGCTACTACGTTCATATTTTACATGGACATTAAGGTAATGCTGATGTATTGCCTTTTGAAAGAAAAATTTGAAAAATTTGGCCAGAATCCATAGAAAAAAGGTTGTTATATGGGGTTTTTCGGGGTATATAATAACAATCAACAAGTAACTTGACAACAATCACCGACAATGCGTTCAAAAAGAACTTGCAAAAGTAAAGAGATTCCACGCAAACTAAAAATTTACAAAAAGATCATCCATCAACGCGACTAAAAAAAGCGTTTGCCATGCTTCTTGTTATTTTTATTCGAGGAGTGATTGGAGATCTGCTCACCATGACCCTGACCCTAGTGCTGAGATGAATTTTATTTCCGGATCTATTTCCATAAAATCAATACACCTACGAGATTGTTTCCCGATTAATGATATTGCTAAATGTTGAACCTATGTTTAGATCCACCTTGGAAAGTAGATTATTTTGGTTTTCTTGTGTTATTGGTTTGTTTTGAAAATGTATTGACAAAAAAGTACTATAAAATTAGCACGCAACATTGTTTATTTGTTTATTTTTGGCTACATTACAACAGGACGCAATGTCCCACAAGTGCAAATTACCAAATATTACATGGGGTAACATAACAATACAAAACATTACTATACAGTACAATATAAAATTATTTTCATAAACATGACTATAAAAATAATATAAACATGAATGTATGAGTGGTGTTGTATATATGTTTGAGTGTATGATTGTATTAGTTAGTGTGTATGTGTAAATAATTGTGAGTGCATGAAGGAGTGACTGAAGACATAAAGTGAAGCTCATTATCGGTTATTAATTTTCTTTTACTTGATGACGAAAGTGATGAATATTACTATTTTGCAAATCTAAATAAGGCCTGTTCAATGGCAAAAATATTGTTTTAAGTAGACTGTTTACATTATCAAACAGGAATACTTGTGCACATCAATGCGACTGAGGGGAACATGAAACAGTTTATTTATGTATTCGAGTGTTCTTTGGTGGCACACGACAGTTCAATGACTTGATTAGTGGCGAGTCGAGCAGGTTATTAGCAATTTTAAAGAGCAGACCAATGTCCATAAATTTCTTCCGGCTTTCAAGAGTACTAATGCTTGTTGTCAGAACACATACCCAGATAATACATTCTGTGGTATTCCGTTTTAGCCTTGAAGCACAAGTGTTTGAAATATCATTGACTCGTTGTTGTACTCTCTCTATAACAGCAATTTTGGTGACATGATTTGGGTTCTAAATTTGGGTAGCATATTCAACTTGAGGCCTGACTAGAGTTATGTAAAGGAGGCGTTATGTTTGTTGGTGTCCACACAGTTTCGATTTATGAATCCTTACATTTTAGGTGCTTTCGGAACTATTTTTTATATACGTTGATTTAATGACAAATTATTGTCAAAAGTAATTCCAAGATCTCTTATTTCATCCACACGCTGAAGGACAGAACTATTTACACAGTAATTGAAATTTTACTGTTTTCTTTTGTTTGTAAAGGATATGGTGAAGCACTTTGACACATAAAGATTCAATAACCATGTCCGGCACCATTCTGACAGCGAATCAAGATCAAGTTGAAGTCTGAAGTAGTCCATTTGATCCATGACAGGAAATAAATCAAATAAATAACAAACGGACACCCAAAAGTTATATTATAATCATATTATATTTGGTATTATAGACAGAAATTTAAAAAGTTGCTCCACCAGGGATTGAACCCGCGACCTTGGCTGTCCGGGCCCTGCTCTAACCAACGGAGTAATGCAGACACCAGGTTCACTTAACAAATATTCACAAATAAAGATTCACAAATACATCATAAAAAACATAATAAATGTGAACACAAACAAACATAAACATTTAAAACATAAAGGACATACAAGACATATATTTAATTCTATTCAAGTTTTGAAGTTATAGTTCTAATCTAATTTTCAGATTAAGATAGATATATTCAGAGAAGGTGGGGCTCTGCCTGTGAAGTTCGTGTCGTTTGTCTACTCTGACGCCTGCAAGGACATCATGAGAGGAAACCCCGACATCGCCCCCTTCTTTGCACCCGGAGCCTTTCCAAGACAGTGCGAGTTTGACCGCGTAAGTAACTTAAGCATTAGTGCAACTATGGTATTACATATTAATATACTTGCTCCAACGAAAGAATGCAGATGCTTGGTAGTGGTGGGGTTAGAATGAATGCGCGGTAAATGGATTGTCGCCTTTGTGTATGAAAGAAATATATATTTTACCAACGCAAGCAAAAACTATCTGTGCTAGATCACAGAGTTCCTCCGTGTGCAAGATCCACGCTGAGCTAGCGTGAATAGAATTGACAAAGTTGTTATGTTGGGAAAACAATTTCGAGCCACCTGCATTCTTTCGTTGGGACCACTTTATTAATATCAAGGTTACAATCATAGGAAAATATTCCTATATTGCTTTATCGCAAAAGGGAAGGCTCAACGAATCCTCATATCGGCGTGGTTAAACAAATCAGTAGGTATTCATGAATATCGATTTAAAAAATCGTTGAATCTCCATTGTTTACTCAATTTTGGTGAATTTCGAGAATTTCTTCCAAGAGTACATTTTTTTTTATCGTGATTTTGAATTCTGGGTATCAACTTTTCAATCAATGTGAACGAGCATGTTAATTTGGTTTTATCGTAAGCATAACGATTTGATGAGAATTTCCAGAATTGAAATGCATGTTTTGAATTTCCCATTTTTTCACGTATTGGACTTATGTCTCGCAATGGACCTTTTTTGCTAAGTTTTTGCAACCAAGTGTGTATATCAATATTTAAGTATTTTATGAATATGCATGCAAAATTTGGTAATGAAATTAAAAACCCTGAAGCAGAAATCATCAACACCTGAGTGCACGCATTTGAGTTGGGCTTAAAGGGGTATTAAACCGCTAAACTAATAAAATATTTCATTCAGGCTAACAAGTAAAGAATAAAGCAATTAACAGACAAATTATTGAGGCCACCATGACCTCCCAAAAAATTGCTGAACATGACATTTTTCGAGCTATCTCCCATAAGAAATAACATGGGGACGATCTTTATGCCCCGTGACCTTGGAGGATTTTGATCCAAAAAAATATTGGCCATTATTGACGTACTCTACAGCCTTTTCTGTAAATTCTGTATAATATTTTGTTTTGTAATTTGGGAAAGTAGTTCGGTCAAAATATGCTAATTACCAAGATGGGGTGTGATTTTAGAATGCATATATTTT
Source organism: Sweltsa coloradensis (assembly GCA_024449915.1). Taxonomy (NCBI): domain Eukaryota; kingdom Metazoa; phylum Arthropoda; class Insecta; order Plecoptera; family Chloroperlidae; genus Sweltsa; species Sweltsa coloradensis. The sequence goes on along the minus strand of JAMZAV010000685.1, from coordinate 150,257 downwards.
TGCGTGTTTGAGGGTATATTTGGGCACAGTTTCAAGACACGATGTAAAAAATAAGCATTTTAGATTGGTACTATGCTCTTGTATCTATGTGGACCAAATATAAGCAGGTTAAAGCCGATTTAAGAAATTTTCCAAAACACCAATTTTCGCAAATTTCTGGATCAAAAAATGAAAAATTCTTGTTAAATCACTGTTACAAGATATAATTTTTTAAACTGTCATTTTAGTGTAGTATTGGGCTTATAGATCATGTGGTAAAATATTATTTTTTGAGTTAATATCCCCTTTAAGATCATGACATTAATTGTTGCAGCAAAACATCACGTTCGACGTAGAGAAAGACATGCACGGTGACATGCCAGGGGCCAACCTTGTACGAGGTAACATGATACTGGAAATACGCATGTTTGATGTCGATCAGTTGATATTTTGTATCATTTTCCATGGTGTCGTGACGAAGGACACACTGAACTAAAAACAAGTCATTACTTACTTCTCTTGTACACGCGACATTAAAACACTAAAAGTTTATAATTTTACAATTTTTACATACATATTTCATTATGTTGTTTATTATTTGTAACATAATTCTAGCACAATTAAATTTAAGTATTTTTCTTTTTCTTTTTGTGTTATGTAGAGACATTTTTCATTCTAAGTTAAAAATGTTTGTGATTAAATACAATATGTATGTAATAGTGCATGTGTTTATTTACATTATATCCGTGATAACACCCATTTCCTTTTTTGCCCTAATAGTAATTAATTTACGACAAATAACTCATGACACGTGAACAAATAGGCAAATTTTATTTTATTCTTGATTTTTTTGCAGAATATAATGGAACACGATCATTTAAAATTCCATTATTCTTTTGGGGTAGGGAAGTCTCCTTAGTCGTAGATATTAGCGCTGGTGTACAGAATCAGTAGATATCCACTTAAGAACACCATCGCCGTAGTTTATAACACTCTAAAGTAAAAACTGTCTATTCCACAGAGATACAAAGTTTTACCGTTTACTCTCTTCCGCGCATGTGTTGTGAAAAGACTTGTGACGTCATATTGTCAAAGGTAAAATAAAGATTAGGTGCATTGCTTTAGAGTGAATAATAATTATTTAAAATTTTATTTCGTTATAATAGTGGTCCCAACGAAAGAATGCAGATGGCTCGGAATAGGGAACCTAAGTTTTGAAGGCGGTAAGGAAATTGGTTCTCTCTGGTCTCAGCGCCCATAACATGGCACGAAAATGTAACTCGCCGTATCTTTTGACTCGCTCAAAAGAAATCTAAACCAATAACATCACAAGATGCATAATTTTGTGAAGAAGATGATGGCATTCTACTTCACTCGATGACGCTTCCTAAATTCAAACTATTATGAGTTAAATGGACTCATGTTTGCGCGCTGTCGCAAATGTACTCTGACTGAGCGGCAACCTAAGAGAGACGCAGCCACGTTGTGTGCAGCTGTGGCATCCTCGCATACCACGCGCCTGTCCATGGTTGCTAAATGTACTTCGCATTCAAGATTTTGTTGGCTCATTAAACGATATTTTATTAGTAATGTATAATCTAAAACAACCCAGTGACCTCACAGTAGCCACAAAGCAAGTTGGATACCAAATGTTATGCTGATGCCACGGACAAAATGTTTTTACGTGCTTTTTCATGAGCAGTTTGGAAGGTTTGGCAACAGTGTAAATGTAGAGTTCACTTCAACTCAAAACAAATGTAATTTATATTTGTGATAGAGCAGAGTTATGTATATCCACGCAAAGAGGAAAGATTATAGTTTCTTACAGTATGAATGTAATTCCGGTCCGTGGTCGGGTTCTTGCGCTATCGCTTACGAAACATTTAGCACGGGCTAATCGCCTATACCACGCTGACCGAAGAGAACCGGACAACGCCCACTTAGGTTCCCTATTTGGATCTAGCACACGGAGGAACTCTGTGATCTAGCACAGATAAATTTTACTTGCGTTGGTAAGACTTTTCTCTTTCATACACAAAGGCGACATTCCATTTACCGCGCATTTATTCAACCCCCGTCACTACCAAGCACTTGCATTCTTTCGTTTGAGCACAGTTGGAGCAAGTTTTTTTTATATCAGTGTGTTGGGTTCTCTGCGCGTCTTCTAGGTGGCGCTAGTGTTCCCAGCCGGAACGCAAGTAGGATCTTATAACATTATTATATACACAAAGTATGTTACATATAAAAATAATACAATTGTTTTACAAGTGTCATATAATTTTCAAATATTTGACTGATGAAACTTACATGTTTCATAATTACATGGGTTTCATGAATAATAACTGTATGTTATATGTTTTATATGTTACTTATAAAAGTACATGTGTGAAAATCCCAAAACTATAAGGTAATTTTTTATATAAAATTTATGTGTAACTTATATCTTACATACATGACATACATATAAGTTCTACATATTTTGCAATATGATAGAATAGAAGTCTTTTGAAATGGTGGTGGTGTTGCCCAACCAACTCCGCTTAGCATCTCGCGTAGTTTTGCTGCAATTAAACCTGGAAGTGGACAACAATACAAAGCCGAGCAACCTTGGACATGAAAACAACAGTAAAATACAGCTCTGCTAGAGTAGCCAGGATGTCCGCCTCTTTGTATCGTTGCTTGGACGCGATCTGCTCTATAGAAGAGTTGTAAAGAGATGACGCTTCTTAGCTTAGTCGTATAAATGCTACTACCATGACTCTCATGCAGTGGGATATGAAATATGTAATCAATATTGTTGTACCTAAGTTGAGATATTTCGCCGGAAATAAGTAATTATTATTCTGCAGCAGCAAGCTGTGATAGGATGTACCTTATTATAAAAACCCTATTCTAACATGACAGAGAAAATATGTTCTATTTATTTTTAAAAGCAGCTAGTTAAAGCTGCCAAAGGTTCTTGATTTAACTTAAATCAACATTTATTTAAACATACACTATCACAATCTCTCTTTAACACATTTGAGAGATATCAAATTTATATCGAAAGACACGTCTATCTTAAAAATACCTTTGTAATGATTGTGACATATTTGGAGAAGATTATTGAATCATACTTAAGAAATCAAATGATTTAATAATACATACTTCTCTTTGAAAAATATTAAAAAATTTTATACGTAAAAAAGAACCGTTTATCTTAAAAGGGACTACACATTACATAGTTTATACATTTCGGGTCGATATTTACAGACATTTGAAAGATGCTTTGAAAATGACATACCTCGAACTAAAAATTGTATTTCAATTAATGGAGAAGATTTGTAAAGTTTGTCTTTCAGACACATTTTTATGTTAAATCTTTAAGATATACTAAATTGATTTGTAAAGTTTGTTTAAAAGATCTTTCATATTTGTAACAAAAAATTGTTCTAGTAAGAGTACCTGTATAAATCCAAACAAATATTATAGTAAAGACTTGATTATAAAAATGTTGCACTCACGCAGAGCTTTCAACCATTCTAATGCATTAATTGGATGAGCGAAGCGAAGACTTCAATTTCACTGACCTCTCAAAAAATTTAGCTTTATTGTTTTTTTTTGTTTTTTTGTGTTTTTGTTTTGTTTTTTTCTGTCTGTTTGTTCGCACGATTCCGGGCGAACAGCATAAGCGATCTTGATGAAAATTGGAGGGGACCTTCGAAATCTCTGAATTTAGACATGCCACGTTTTTGGGTACAATCGAAGAAATATTTCTCATGAATATCGTGCTTTTACGATTTTTTTTTCGATTTTAAATGCGATATTTTTGTGACATTTGGGCCGATTCTGACCAAACGGGTGGGGCTACAACGTTCATATTTTACATGGGCATTGAGGTTATGGTGATGTATTGCTTTTTGAAAGAAAAAAGTTAAAAAAAAAGTTAGCCAGTATCCATAGAATAACGGTTTTAATATGAGTTTTTTTAGGTTTATAATAACAATTAACAAGTAACAATATAAACTTGACAACAATCACCTGCAATGCATTCAAAAAGCACTTGCAAAGAAAAGTGGTTCCGCGCAAACTAAAAACTAACAAAAAAGCTCATCCATCAACGCGGCGGGACTTAAGCGTTTTCCTAGTATTAATAAACGCCCCCTCAACGTCCGTTTGACAGAGCACCAACACAACGTAACTTCCAATGAACAGAATTCCCTTATTGCAAACCACGTGTAGGAAAGTTCACACATGATCATGAGGGACAACACCCTTCTATCAGAAGAAGACGTCTTCAAGAGAAAAATGAAGGAGGCTGCTGTGATGGCATGCAGCCCCAGCCCCCCCCCCCCCCTTTCAGCCAGCCGTCGTATGATTTCCACCCCTTGTGGATCCCGATAGTTCGTCCAGACGTCAACAGAGCGCGCAGCCACCCCCTCCCTACATTGCACCTGCCCGCCAACCCAAAGAGAGAAGACCGCACGGATGTCAGTTACCCTCTGCCTGAGGAAGAGTCAGGAACCTGCGACTCGAAAATTCGCAATTGTTTTGTGTAAGTGACCTTGGTTAATTGTTTTTAGTGTGTATTTCTTGTTCTAATATATATGTTATGATTAATAAATAATATCAATTTGCTGTTGGCAAGACTTGTTAACCTGGATTTGAAAAAGCACACATTCTTTAATATACTGTAAAGTCAAATAAGAAGGTAATTTTAAAAAATCATATCTGAACTCATATTGAGTGCAATAATTTTACAATATAATATAAGTCAAATTTTCTTTATTATAGTTGAATACTTCGTATAATTCTCACTCTCTTCAATTGGCAAAATGAATCCCAACGTTTTAAAGTATTCCATCATCCATCATACAACAATGTACAAAACCATTAACTAGCTGTTGTTTTATTCGCACTAATGAGCTATAAACAATAATCATTGGACTTTGTTGTGATAATTACTTCTTTATCCACGTGGTCCATCGAATTCAACTGTCCAGCTGTCAGTAAAGATTAAAAGTATTTTACAATTTTAAATTTGCTGCATTTGATACATAATTCGTATCTTATCCTTCTTCATTAAACTCAATATCAGCCCTAGCAAATTATCCAGTTTTGTAGTAAGAAAAGCTTGTTTTTAATGTTAAATTGTTATAAACTAGGCCGCTTCGCAAACTCTTTTTTTAGTCGCGTTGATGGATGAGCTTTTTTGTAAGTTTTTAGTTTGCGTGGGACCACTTTACCTTTGCAAGTTCTTTTTTAATGCATTGTAGGTGATTGTTGTCAAGTTTCTATTGTTACTTGTTGATTGTTAATATCAACCTAAAAAAAACTCATATTAAAACTTTTATTCTATAAATTCTGGCTAACTCTTTCAATTTTTTCTTTCAATAAGCAATACATTACCATTACCTTCATGTCCATGTAAAAGATGAACGGTGTAGCTTAACCCGTTTGGTCAGAATCGGCCTAATGTCACGAAAATATCGCACTAAAAATCGAAAAAATCGTTAAAAGTACGATATTCATGATAAAGATTTCTTCGATTGTACCCAAAAACGTGGCAGGTTTAAGTTCAGAGATGTAGAAGGTTCCCTCTAATTTTCATCAAGATCGCATCTGCCCTTTGCACGGTATAGTGCGAACAAACAGACAGAAAAACAAAAAAACAAGACATTGGAGCTAAATTTTTTTGGGGGTCAGTGAAATTGAAGTCTTCGCTTCGCTCATCCAACTAGGCCGCTTCGCGAACGCTTTTTATAGTCGCGTTGATGGATGAGCTTTTTTGTAAGTTTTTAGTTTGCGTAGGACCACTTTTCCTTTGCAAGTGCTTTTTGAATGCATTGTATGTGATTGTTGTCAAGTTTCTATTGTTACTTGTTAATTGTTATTATTATAAACCTCAAAAAACTCATATTAAAACCTTGATTTCTATGGTTTCTGGCTAATTTTTTTCAACTTTTTCTTTCAAAAGGTACTAAATCACCATAACCTCAATGTACATGTGAAATATGAACGTTGTAGCCCTATACCCGTTTGGTCAGAATCGGCCCAAATGTCCCAAAATTACGCACTAATGATCGAAAAAATCGTAAAAGTATGATTTTCACGTCAAATACTTCTTCGACGGTACCCAAAAACGTGGCACGTCTAAGTTCAGAGATTTCGAAGGAAACCTTTAATTTTAATAGAGATTGCATATGCCGTTTGCCCTTAAGAGTGCGAAAAAACAGAAAAAAAACAAAAAACAAACAAAACAAACAAACAAAAAAACACCATAGCAAATTTTTTTGAAGGTCAGTGAAATTGAAGTCTTCGCTTCGCTCATCCAATTATCTTGAAGTTAATTAAAGGACCATGTTACCATAAATGAAAATACAAAGAGGCATCGATGATCACATTAGCTTCCACGTCTTATATCCAACCTATTATAAAATATCTTCGTGCAATGTGGATTCCATTAATGAATTTGAAATGTTTTAAATATCACCTTGATTTACCTAAACGGAAAAAAGTCAATTCTTTAATCAATCCTTATGGCTATTGTACCACCTCTGGCCGATAATTTGAAAGTAGAAGAAACATGCCTGAAAAGTTTGCTGAATGAAAGAAGGCCTTTAAAATAACAGAAACAAAATTGTGAATTTTTTGGGGTGGGACATAACCTCACTTTTGGAAATTATATTTAGATTTTTGGACAAAAGTGTAATATACAAATCTAGTTCAGAATTAAATTTTGAGAATTGGTTTTCTGGACATAGTTTCTAAACACCTTTAGCTATAGCTTGACTATAGCTAAAATAGTTTTCAGAAAATAACAGTTGGTGTACGATTTTTTATGTCAAACGGTACAAATACGAGTATTTTTCAGTTTTGTACCGTTTGACAAAAAAAATCGTACACCAACTGTTATTTTCAGAAAACTATTTTAGCTATAGTCAAGTTATAGCTAAAGGTGTTTAGAAACTATGTCCAGAAAACCGATTCTCAAAATTTAATTTTTAACTAGATTTGTATATTACACTTTTGTCCAAAAATCTAAATATAATTTCCAAAAGTGAGGTGATGTCCCGCCCAAAAAATTCACAATTTTTTTTTCTGTTATTTTAAAGGCCTTCTTTCATTCAGCAAACTTTTCAGACATGTTTCTTCGACTTTCAAATTATCGGCCAGAGGTGGTACAATAGCCTTATTTGATTTGAAATGTAGTCGAATAGAGTTTTTAGAAAGTCAAGTGGCTTAACCATGTACAAAGGTTGATTAGGATTATAATTTGTTTTCCACAAAACTGTTTTCTAACATTTACCTAAATGAAACTACTTATTTGAGTATTCTTTCTAATTTCTTATCGTCAATTATATTTTTATGAGGTTTGTTGGAACGTAAAACCGACTTGAAATTAGATTAATATGAGCTTTCTTACATCCAAAGATTGTGTTAGCTGGAATAGCTGGAATCTGTTCTGGAGGGTCTGGAACGAGCTAACACAATTAATAACACGGTTTAAATAAAAACAATCTGTATTCTCATCAACTTGCAATCAAATAATAACATAATACTCCCTTCTTCCAATCACAACAATGTTCACCTAGTTCATAACAAAACCACTAGAGGGCGTCTTACCCACAGCTTGCTGTATGTGCAGAATAGCAACATAGGTAAAAGATCTCTAACATTCGGGCATCCTGACAAAATGTCTGCTCTCAGACATGGTAAAAATATTCTAGAGTATCTGATGGAGGATCAACGGGGCCACGGGTCAATGCATCTACATGCGCCATCTTGATCCCTGGGCGATGCCGAATTTCAAGTATGTCGTACTCTTGGAGATAATGACTCCATCTGGCGATCTGGGGGTTCTTTGTTTGCATTGCATTCAGGTATACAAGTGCCTGGCAATCGGTGATTATAGTGAACGGGATGCCTAATAGGAACTGCCGAAGTCTGTCAACTGACCAAACAATCGCCATTAATTCCAACTTCGAAGAATGGTAGTTCCTCTCTACCTCGGTTGTCTTTTTAGAGACACAGAACACCAAATGAAGTTGACCATCACTACCTTCCTGAAGAAGTAGTCCAGCCAAGCCAGTTGAGCTTGCATCAGTGTGGAGTTCTGTTCTGGCATCTCTATTGTATAGGGCGAGAACTGGTTCAGTGGTCAGATTCATTTTAAGGGTATCGAATGCTTGTTTCTGAGGACCACTCCATTTGAAGACTTCGTTCTTACAAGTAAGTCTGGTTAATGGTTCTGAGATTGATGCATATCGCTTGATAAAACGCCGGAAGTAGCCTGTTAATCCTAGGAATCGTTTCACTTGATGTATGTCTTCTGGAATAGGAAAATCTGCTATGGCTGTCAACTTGCGTCTTCCTGGTTGTACGCTGCCCTCACTGATTTCAAAACCTAAGAATTCAATGGTTTTGAGAGCAAACTCACACTTTGTTAGGCGTAGAGTCAAATGCGCGAATCGAAGAGCTTCAAATACTAGTCTTAACTTCATCATCATTTCGCAAAAGTTGCGAGCTGCTATGAGCAGATCGTCGAGGTAACACATTGCAACCTTGTTGCGAAGCGGGCCTAGTGCATTATTTATCATGCGCTGGAATTCTGCTGGGCCATTCGTCAAACCAAACATCATGCGTTCAAACTGACCAGTTTCATCAGGAGTAATGAAAGCGGTTTTAGATTTTGCAGCATCTGTCAGCGGAATCTGGAGATATCCGTGTGCCAGGTCCAAAATAGTGAACATTGTGCACCCGGACAGGTTCTCCAGCTGGGAATCAATTAGAGGCAGGGGGTACGAGTCTTTCACGGTTTGTGCATTTAACTTACGGTAATCCACTACTAGACGGTTTTCACCATTTTTCTTGCGAACAAGCAGTACTGGGCTGGCATAAGGTGAGCGAGTTTCACTGACAATACCGCTTCTTTCCAATCGTGGACTATCTGGCTTATCGCTTCTCTGTCATCCTGGTTGGTTCTGTATGGCTTACAGTGAACTGGACGCCTTCCTTCACTCTCTTGAATGTCCATCTCCGTAAGGTTGGTACATCCCAACTCTTCAAGAGACAATGCGAAACAGTCGCGGAACTCGCTGACGAGCTGGTGCAGCTGCTCAATGTTCTCACTGGTTAATCCTGGGCCTATCCTTAGATCTGATTTTTCGATTTTGTCTTCTGAGGTTTGAAATTTGTCACTGATAACTGGTACGCTTCTTGAACCGGTTCACATCTTGCGATGCACATCCCTTGAGGTAAACTGATATCAACACCATTGCAGACTGGAACGGTTGCGCATCCATCCTGGATGTCAATCAGCGACGGAGTCCTGTCCGAACGTCGGTCAATGATTGCCAATCCGGAACTGGCATTCTGCGCAACCAACTTGATAAAGTTCATAGATCGTTTAGAAAGAACTACATTTTGTGGAATGCAAAGTTTTATGGACGAACAGCTGGAGTAATTTCCATTTCACAAACGGCGAATCGGTTCGATTGCTGATAGTTAAGTTGTCATCCATCTTAAGGAGGACAACATGATGAAGGTCAGTCCAGGTCCTGCCGACTAGGATCTCCATTGTCTGGGCATGATCTGGTACAATGAGCAAGTTGATATCTCTACCAATGACACCATCGATTTCGACATCAGCAATAATTTTGCCAATTGGTCGAACCGCGGGTGTACTTGTATCTCCAAAACCAAACAGGTTGCTGTCAGTAGGCTGCACAGCCAAACCTGTACGAATGGCAGAAGTTGCCTGAATCGTACAACTAGAACTGCCCTGGTCTATAAATCCTGTAAGGCCTAAGGTGCCATTAATTGTGACTGACTTTATGTATTTTTCTGGAGTACAGCCGTCCTTATCATTCACAATCAGAGTGTTTGTGTCAGTGACTGTTTGCTGACACGAGGTCCGGATTAACTGCGACTGTACAATGTTTTTGTGTATGTCCACTTTGTTGACATTTAACACAGTAGAACGTACGTCTGGGCTCTGGGCAATCCCTACCTAAGTGGCCATACTTGGTACAATTGAAACACATTGGTTCTCCTTCAGTGTTCAGGTAGTTAGGCTTAGTACGGAACTGAAAAGATTTCACATTAGGGATTATTGACTGATTAGCAGTAGGTTTACCGGTATCTGGACTGGTGACTGAGGAACTGGCTGTTGAAATTTCTGTGTATACGTCGACTGTTGTCGCCTGAGGTGTAGAGCGTTCTTCACGTGGGCTGAAGTTGAATCTTGGGACTCTCTGGTTACGCTCCTTTTCTGCTTCTTCAAATTCTCGGACGTCCTTGAAGAGATCATCGAGGTCAAAGTGGTGTCTGGACATCAACTGGGAATACAGCGACTGTGAAGCAAGTCCTATCAGAATTTGGCGCTTGGTGTCACCGAAGCTCAGTTTGAGATCCTCGCAGTACCTCGAAACTTCTTGGAAGTACAGTGAAGTTGGTTCTTGTCTTTGTTGGACCCTATTCTGTAACTTCTTCCACAGTTTCTGGAACACTTATGCTAGACCCAAATGTCTTCTCGAAGGCGGCTTTGAAATGGGACCAAGAGTCAAGTTGGCGATTTGCACTCATTCGAGCATACCAATGCCCTGCTGCGCTTACTAAATGTGTTTTGGCTGATTCCAATATGAAGCTTTCAGGCCATCGGTGGAGCTTAGCAATCGCTTCCAATGATCGAATCCATTCACAAGCCTCCGCACCACTTCCTGTGCCACTAAATTTATTAATGCCTTTGGCAAGATCCGGCATTATACAGTATTGCTCTGTAGGTCTACTCAAGTTGTCTGATGCTGCATTGTTGGAGAGTTGTGATAACAAATTCATCAGCATCTCTTCCCTTTTCCTTCCATCTTCTATCATGGTTTGCATTAGGTGCATGTGGGTGATGGTAGCTGGTTCTGATGATGTCTGGTTAGGAAGCTGATCTCTAGCTAGTTGGTTTGCACAATTCTGGGTTAAGCCTAGGCCTGGTGGAAAACGTGGGACTCGGGTTGGTCCTTGTTCAACGTTTTGTTCTAGGCGTGCTGGTTGTTGCTCACCTGGTTGTGATGCTACAAAGTCGAAATCTAAACTTTCTGGTTGGATTCTAGTCTCTGGCCCTGGGTTTTGACTTAGGCTAAAGCTTTCTGGACTGATAGGCGATGACATTCTAGTTATTGACGTCGTATTGGTCAAGTCGGCAATGTCTTGATCTCGGTCGTTGTAAAAGCCATGATGGAAATTTGCATTCGCCATGGTTACAAGGCCTTCTACTTTTGATGGCTTGACTGGTTTAATTTGTGGGTGTTACTTACAAGGTTTTCTATCCGCACTTCTGAAATGTTAGCTGGAATAGCTGGAATCTGTTCTGGAGGGTCTGGAACGAGCTAACACAATTAATAACACGGTTTAAATAAAGACAATCTGTATTCTCATCAACTTGCAATCAAATAATAACATCATACATCCTTCTTCTAATCACAACAATGTTCTTCTCCTAGTTCTTAAAAAAACCACTAGAGGGCGTCTTACCCACAGCTTGCTGTATGTGCAGTAGAGCAACATAGGTAAAAGATCTCTAACAATTGTAACATACACAAATCTAGTGACAAGCTTGAGTTTACCGCCTTTAGCTACCTAATACATCACGAAGAGATCCTTCAATGAAAGTCCTGATTGGTTGCAAAAATATATAAGGTATGGTTAGTCAATTGTTCACGAATAGATTGCTAAAAAATGTGTATGTCTAACAAAAACATCAGCATATCATTCTAAATTTGTAGGTTACATTTTTCCATGCATGTGATTTTTCACAACACACTCCGCTTCGCATCTTGCGTGGATTTTGATGCTATTAAACCAGGAAGTTGAGAACAATACAAAGGCGAGCAGCCTTGGGCGGTGATATGAAAACACCTGTTGACTGCAGCTCTGCTTGAATAGCCACCTGACATTGCAAGGATGTCCGCCTCTTTGTATCGTTGCTGCATGCGACCTGCTCCATAGAAGAGGTGTGATTATAGATCATTACAGCTTCGTGTCTTCGTCTGATCTACAGACACAGAAGATGATAAGTCACATCATGCAGGATGTTTGTAATTATTCTACAGTATCTGGTTGCATATTGATAAGCAGAACAATGCAAAGCAGTATTTCTATGAGAGAAGTGTGGTATTTGTTTGGATGTGTATAAAAGCAGCAGGTTAAAGCATCCAAAGTCACTGGTCTTCACTGAAGTCAACGTTTAAGCCAAGCACACATTGCAAGGAGCAGATATGGCCACCTGGGGACGACGCCTGTGGTTTGTTGCGCTTCTTCTCTGCTGCGTTGTTGTGTCAACTAGAGGGGTGAGCTTTAAGTTTGTTTGACCATAACAATCCATTTCCTCAAATAAACATAGCAACATTAAGGAAAACGATATAGTCTCCTGAGAAGACCAATCATATTTATCATGTATTTATATTTTCTTATGCGTATCTCTGTTACCACTTTTTAACAGATGTGGATTTTAAGCCCCAAAAAAGAAGGCGATTAGCAAATGTACTTTTTATGCAATTTTTGCTCACACCTTTTGACTTCATAGCCCTAGGCCTAGGGATGGGGCGGCTTGGAATTCCATAAAATTATGGGACTGCTGGGCTCCAAAACGTTCATCAACTAGGCCTTCGTGTGAAGTTGTTAGTGCGATGTATAGCTTGACGTTGATGTTGCCCTAGGCTAGGCGTAATTTCTAGGCCTAGAGTAGGCCTAGATTGAGTGGTTGAGTTTGTTAGAAAATGGCTTGGAAACTAATGCTTGATAGTATAGTAATGTTCGCCGGCTAGCTTACCGTTATATCACTTGAATAACGTGTCGAAGAACTTGAAACCGCGTTGAATTAGGCTAAGTGTCGACATCACGTCGGGGTCACAAAAAATTATATCGGATCAAGGGCATTATGACCTGACTGGGAAATGTTTCAGGTTAAATAAAGTATAGCTTGATATTCACAAATAACAAAACGAAAGAATATATTTATCGATTTGGTTAGTCGAGAAATGTAATTGTTATTATTTACTACAATGCAGGTAGTCATTTTAAAGGCAGCAGATATTCGTTGCAGTACTGTTCCATCCATTCCATTCAGATGTATAATGCAACTACAATTCAGAGATGAAAATGTACCCGTCTTGACGGTCTAGTGGTTAAGACGCCTGCCTGGAATGCTGGAGACCCGTGGTTCGAATCCCGGTTGGGTCGGACTTTTTTAATTTCTCAATTGTAGTAAATAATAAAGAATCTATATTGGAAGATCAACACTTCAATAAACAGGTAACATATTCAACAGTATAGACGAGAATGCATGGCAAGCAAATCTCTGGGACGTACAGCAAAAGGCCGTGCGTCCCGAACTAGGCTATAAGCAATGTCAGGTGAAGTGACTCGTCCAGACCATAGTCCATAATGTCCACCTCTCTCTACGAGACAATCACCAGCTTGCGTCAAGGTGATGGCGCACAAATAGAGCAGTGAGCGAGGTCTAGTGGTAAATAAAGGTACTAAATAGGCAAAGTCACTAGCATTGCTAAGAGAGAGCGCACATGTAACAAAGTCAATTTAGTTTGCCGCAAAAATATAAATAGTGAAAGTCTTAACAATATAGTAATTAAGTTACGTTACCCCTTACACTCTAAATTAAAAGAGCGGAAAAACACTCAAATCGAGTGAAATTTCGCTCCTTTTTTAGCTTGTATTTGCACCACTCTTTCTGAGTGACCACCACTCCTAGAATTGAGTGAAATAATTCCACTCAATTAGAGAGCGAAATTTTCACTCTGAAATAAGGGTGATAATCGCTAATAAAAGATCGAAATTCACTCAAATAATAGCGATATTTTGACTTCAAAGACACTCTCTATTTAGGCTACTAATAACTCAAATAGAAGCGAAAATCACTCAAAATTGGACAAACTAACTTCCCTAAAAAAATATCGAAATTCACTCAAAAAGTAGCGATGGGGGAAAGGGAGATAAATCGCTCAAGTAGCTTTAAATTCAGTATACGTATTGCATATAGGTTCACATGATATATTATGTTATTTTCAACTCATGTTAATAGGTCAATATCTTAAAACTACAAAATAGTATTAAAGCAGCTGTATGCAAACATCACATTGATATGTAGATGGACGACTGCGTTCTCTCACCTCACTGTGGACGCCCATGAAAAGGCATGCATATAAAAATATACATTAAGTTTTATCTAGGCCTACAGCACGTGTATATTACGTTGTTTTCAACTAAAACAATGAAAACACAATGAACTATCCGTGCATATAGAAGTACAACAGATGTCGACATTTACCTTTTACTTTTCGGCGTTTTCCGCAGAAATGCCCTTCCTATTAGAACGTTGTACACTTCATCACTACACCAGTCATAACCATTTTTGCTTGAAGACTTACACTGGCAATGCGCACACGGTCACTGACGAGTTGGTTTCGACGATGCTGGACGTGGACAGAGGACCGTTGATATATATTGGAATGCCCTACCTCGTTCTTTGTCATGAGTACATGAAAAGCAATTACCAGTGACATGTTTGAAACGTCGCCGGTAAAATCTCTGCTATTCATCCCCTAGACTTGGCACCGATCAGGACAATACAGTAGACATACAATAAGGAGAAGCCCCATTCATCCCTTAGATAAATCTCAACACTAATCCCTTGAACAAGCTTTATGCATCGCTCACTATTGACTCAACATCGCTAACTATAGAGCGGTGTCACATGGTCACTCAGCACATTTGAGCTAAATAATGATCACCCAATACATCGAGTGACAATTCCAGTAAAAAATGAGTGACGAACACTCAAAACGAGTGAAGTGACCATCCGCTCGGCGTATTGAGGTGAAACAAACCACTCAAATAGTTTAGCGTGTAACTGTGTTTAATGAATATGAATTGTATTTTGTACGATAAGATAAAGTATCTAAAATTTAGCAACGCTCATTAGCACAATGTCATTTTTTTTGTTGCCTTTGGCATCTACCATACTGCCGCATCACCATACTGTCCATATACAGATCTCCATTAGGCAAACTCTCAATATTCTTAGATAAACTAGAAGAGACCCTTATAAACGTCACAAAACGATTCCCTAAGGCAAAAATAGCCCTATGCGGCGACTTTAATATTGATCTTCTTTCCAAATCACGAGCCCGCGACCTATTCCTTGATCTTATACACTCATTTAACTTACACGAAACAATTCTAACACCCACCCGTACACTTGGGTCAAGTCAGTCACTTATCGACAACATCATAACCTCTCTAGACCCTTCCCTTTACAAAACAAATACCCTTCACCCACACATCTCAGACCATTGTGCCATAACCATGCAACTCAGTTCGCCCATAAATGCCTCTCCCACTTGGGGTTTCTCTAGAATATTTAGCAAACGCAATACAAATCACTTTTTACTTAGTAGTGAAGAATGGTCTGACTTGCTGACTATGACCGATACCAACCAGATGTTCAACCAATTCTTAATGATCTTCTTACATTATTTTAACACAGCATTCCCCTTGGTTATGCAAAGGCAAAAGCAAAAAAACCCTAGTTCGTGGTTATCAAACAGCCATAAAGCAGAGGGCCAACAACTGCGACGATTACACTACCATTGCAAAACATTACCCAACGACCATCAACTTAAACATGAGTATCGTACATTAAAAAAAGGTCATGCACTTAGCATCAGACAAGCTAAACGACAACATCATGATCAGGTTATATCTTCTGCAAATAACATATCGAAAGCTACATGGCAGATTATCAATGCTCAAACTAAGGCCCCTAGTCCTAAAAATCAACTTACGATCAACATTAGCGGAATTCCAAACTCTGACCCAAAAGTAATATAAATATCTAAATGAGTTCTTTATCAATGCTGGTACAAACAGTCGACCTCAGACACAAACCAATCACCTCATTCCTGGTGTCATCGAGAATAAGCAGTGTAATATATAGCGCTATTTCATGCAAGTAAGTTGGCATACCTGTATAATTTAAAACGTACCATGTACACTCTGCACTCTGGTGGTGAATAAAGGAAGAATAGCAGCATGGGAACTTGACGTCTTATCGGTAACCTTCTTCCTACATTCTTGTCTAGTATTATAGTTACATATTCGTAACGAATACATTACAAATTGGCGACGATGGTAAAATACTAATTATGGATAGTAAATCTACCATAAAACCGTTTGATGCGCACGCGGATGCTTCCCTGATCGCCGTCCGGTGGCACAAATGGGTACGTTCCTTAGAACTTTACTTCGAGGCCTCAGGTCTCAATGATTTAAAGCGCCGTAAAGCGACGCTATTACACCTTGGGGGTGAACACATTCAGGAAGTGTGGTTTACTCTGCCAGAATCTGATACGAATTTCGTCTTGCCAGAAGGTAAGACCATCTATTCTTTGTGTAAAGACGCACTCACTTCTTACTTTGAACCTCTAAAAAACCACCGATATGAGAGGTATGTTTTTCGATGCATGGCACAAAGTTCAACTGAAAACGTGTCCGATTTTCCTGTCTAGGCTGAAGGGCCAAAATGTAAACTGCAACTTCGTAGATGGGGACAGCATGCTTCTCGATAAATTAATAGAGAAATGCAGGTCTAATGAATTACGCAGGGCTCTCCTGAAGAAGGGAGATTCCCTAAATCTCTTTGAGGCAAGGAAATTGCAACCCTGCTCGAGGCTACAGAGCGCCAGGCGGCTGTATCGAGTCTGGAGGTAAGCTAGGCCTAGACACGGCGCACAATCGCTGTAGTAAAATCTAGAAAGGACAAGGCTAGGCCTAACCTTAAATGCTTTCGGTGTGGATCAGGTACACACTTGGCTAGTAATGAACAATGTCCGGCAGGGGACAAGAAGTGCAGGAAATGCAATAAGCTAGGTCATCTAGCTTCGGTCTGTAATAAAAGCAAGTTCTCAGGTCTAGGCCTATGCAGAGTAGTCCTAATGCTGGGGCCCTAAAAAGAATGCAGTTCGCCAAGGTAGAGGGAGCAGGACCCGGGGGGGGAGTGAGGGGGGAATTATACATTCGGCATTAATGAAGAGGTATGTGGCATAAATAAACCCAAAACTTCACCCCTAGCATGCTGGCCTGCTCAAGTGGGCGGGGGTTAACCTTGAACTTCTTATTGATTCGGGTGCCTGCTGCAATGTCTTAGATTCCAAGACATGGAATGAATGCAAAGAAAAGGGGCATAAAAGGCACTGGTTTAAAGACTCCAGAGTTCTTTTTGCATATGGATCTAAGAATCCACTCTCAGTGCTGGGGGGAGTTGAGACTGAGATAGTGCTAAAAAATAAAACCCTGAAATCCCGGTTTGTAGTAGTGCAGGAACAGGGCCAACCCCTGTTAGGCAGAGATACTGCAATCGAGTTAGGGGTACTGCAAGTATTAATACCCAGTATTACACCTGGTATTATAGACCCCAAGTTTGAGGTATATTCCAAGGGATAGGGAAATTTACCGGTTTATAAGGTAAAATTAACAGTCGATGACGGAGTTACACCAGTAGTACAACCATCTAATGATAAGGTGGAGGCTGTCAAGAACTTCAGGGCTCCAAGGACTAGGGAGGAAGTGAAGAGTTTTTTTGGGCCTAGTTGGCTACAATTCTCGTTTTATACAAAAACTACTCAACGTTCCCATACCCTCTAACGATTGCTGCTGCGTCAAAGTACCACATTCAATTGGGGGCCTGAACAAGAAAAATCATTTGTTACACTTAAAGCATACTAGCTAGTCGAAAGCTTTAGGTTTCTTCAACCCAACCCGTGGGACACGTATAATTGCGGACGCTAGTCCGGTTGGACTAGGTTGCGTTTTAACACAAACCGACGACAACGGCGAAGAAGTTATTGAGTACGTAGTCGTTCACTGACTGAAGTTGAAAGAAAATTCAGCCAGTTGAACGTGAAGCCCTGGGCATCGTGTTTGCTTGCGAGCGATTTCACAATTACGTGTACGGAGGAGACGAATTCGTCTTGTCACAGATCATAAGCCATTAGAGTTCTTATTTTCCCCTCGATCGAAACAAATGCGCGAATTGAGCGTTGGGTTATGAAGCTACAAAAGGGTATCGATACCGGGTTTGAATATCGTCCAGGATCCACAAAACATTGCGGACTCCTTGTCACGTCTTCTCCGCAGCAGTTTCTCCTGCTGCAGGTAAAAGATTTACATGTGCACTGGGTCGCAAAACGAGGCTTTGCCAAAAATCAGTTACAAAGGCAGAGATGTCCTCTGCATTTCCCAGTGATAGTGAACTATCGCAGCTGAAAAATAGTATCCTAACCGATAATTGGAATTCGAAACTAAGCGTTTTCAGATCCTTAAACCAGAACTTTGTGTACTGGGAAATTTAATCCTGAGAGGGGAACCAGGGTTGTTGTTCCGGGAAAAGTCTCCCGGGTAAGAATACTCGACCTGGCACATGAAGGACACCGGGTATAGTAAAAATGAAAGCTCGGTTACGCAGTAAGGTCTGGTGGCCAGGAAATTGATTCTGAGGCTGAACGATATTGCAAATCCTGTCATGGTTGCCAAATAGTGAGTTCTTACCCCCACCCTGAAACCAATCATAAGGACCAAACTCCCTAGTGGACCCTGGCAGGACCTCGCGATCCCATTTCCTAGGACATTACCGACTGGCGACTCCATTTTTGTAGTCGTCGACTACTATAGTCGATTTTGTGAAGCAACCTTTATGAAAAAGATTACTTCACACGAGACGATTAATGTCTTGGGAATGCATATTTGCACGATACGGTCTTTCCCCAGACTATCGTTGCGGACAATGGAAAGGCAGTTTATTAGCGAAGAATTTCGCCCAAATTTCTGTCTTACGAATGGAGTTCATTTACGCCACGTGACTCCATATTGGCCCGCAGGGGGAATGGTGAAGTTGAACGCCAAAATAGGGCCTTTTCCCCAAACGCCTGCGCATTGCTCACAACAGTGGTGAAGACCTACAACAGGCGTTAAGAACTTACCTGCTGTCTATCACACGACACCCACACACAACTACTGGTAAAAACGCCCGCTTCTCTAATGTTCAACAGAGAGATTAGAGACAAACATTTCGATTCTACCAAATCCGGATCGTTTGGATTTTGAAGTACGCGACAGAGACCAGGAGTGCAAGATGAAGGGCAAGGAGTTGAGCGATTTCACGAGAAGAGCCCTGGATTCCCAAGTATCTCAGGGGCCCAAAGGTACTCGTCAGACAGGAAAAAACGGGACAAGCTATCAACCCCTTTCAATCCGACACCCTTTCCGCGTCGTGGAAAAGACGGGGTCTACAGTCCATATCCAGTCACCAACTGGCGCAGAGTACAAAAAAAAACGCATCTTTTGTGAAAAACCCTATATCCAGCCAACAGAACACCCACAGATGGGTGAAGCAAAAGGGGGTCAAAAGATTCTCTAGAAGATACGCCGGGACGAACCGAAAGACCGGCAAGGTTGAAGGAAAAACCCCCCGTCATGGCTGAACGATTTTGATCATTGAGTTTATAATGAGTTGGAGATAATTCATTTTATTACTATCATACCAATTTTAATAATCATTTTTCGAATCTAAACCAATTACTTAACTTTTGATTTAGGGTAATAGCATTGCTCTTACCGTAACAATAATCCTTTTTTCATTTCTACCACAGGTTTGAACTCTTTTAAAGGGGGAAAAGAGATGTAAATATAAGCGCTATTTCATGCAAGTAAGTTGGCATACCTGTATAATTTAAAACGTACCAGTACACTCTGCACTCTGGTGGTGAATAAAGGAAAGAATAGCAGCATGGGAACTTGACGTCTTATCGGTAACTTCTTCCTACATTCTTTTTAGTATTATAGTTTCATATTCGTAACGAATACATTAACAAGCAGGAAATTAATTCAATTTTTCTCCATCCAACCACCATCATGAAGTAGCCGATATCATCAAAACACTGAATAACAAACATTCTGCTGGCTTAGACAATGTTCCTGATTGTTCTTGCAAAATGTGGAAGTATTATATCTCACCCACTAGCCCTTTACATCAATTACTCCTTTTGCACAGGGACCTTCCCCTCCAAGCTCAAAGAGGCCAAAGTAATACCCATATATAAGCACAAAGGTACAACCGAGATCCTAACAATTATAGGCCAATTTCCTTAACCTCTTTCTCTAAAGTTTTCGGAAAAAAATCATGTACTCCCGTCTGTCATCCTTCCTTTCAAAACACAATATTTTTTGCAAGCAATCAACACGGTTTCAAAAGGGCAAATCAACCATAACTGCCATCTTCTCATTCCTATCGCACTATACAAGGCACTCGATCATGGCGCCCTGGCTTTTGGAATATTCAAAACACTTGAGTAAGGCGTTTGATCAATTGACCAAGTATACTTCCTCTCAAAACGGGAAAATCTCTGGGTTCAGAGGTATAGCCAATAGATGGATTGCTCTTTTCTATCGACCGTTTCCCAGGTAGTAGAACTTGTGATATCGAGAAATAAAAAATTAAAAAATTCACTCCGCCCCTTAAACCTGTCGGGGGGGGGCCCCCAAGGGGAAGGGTCCTAGGGCCCCCATTCTTCTTTTTTATGAAAAAGACATGCCCAACACATTTGACGTAGGCATACTGACGCAATTTGTAATACCAAGTCACCTCTTAACTAAAACCAGAGATGGGCTTGCAGAACTCATACATAACTCAAATTCCAAGCAAACCAATTCGAATACTGTAAAAATAACCTTTTTCTCCCTTTAAACCCCAAACTGTGTCCTTAACTTCCACCCACCCCACCCCCCTCAGAGTAGTCCCCTAATCGCATTGATGGCAAAAACATTATGAGAGCGACAACGTGAAATTTCTGGCATTACACTCTCGGAACCTTGTTTGGTCTGCTCATATCGAAAGAGTACCCCCAAAATAAATAGGGGTGTTTTTAATGCTCAGGAGGATAAACCCAAATTTTTTAGAAAACCACTTTAAAATTAAATAATCATCCCCAACCACTCGCAATCTTACGGGTTTTCTATTCTGGGGTAGGTCACCACAAAATCGTGTCTTTTTACCCCAAAAACGAGTATACGCATCATCACGGGGACCCTCTGGCAGAGATCCTCCCGAAAAAAAATCTTCCCCAAATTAAACATTTTACCCTGGAAGTACCCTTTAAAAATTGCCGCTATTTTTGTAGTCACATTCAGAAACTTTCCAAAAACTCACCCACCCTACTTAAAAACACCCGTGAAATTTTCTAACCTCCATGTCCCCCATCATAAAACCTCGCAATTTTCCAAAGGCCTATATACGCCTGCCTCTCCCAAAATACAAAAAACTGCCAAACCATCAGACATCAAAAAACATTAATTTTACAAATTAAAAACATTTTTTATAGAAAGAGCATTTTACTCACAAATGATTCCCAACAGATTAACCCCTTTTCCTCCCTACAAACTGTCCCTTTTTAGTCCGTACTATAGGCTAGACCCTAAAACCCTATATTTTAAAATTTAATAATAAACCTTTCATATAATCATTATATCATAGGATAGGGTACCTATTTCTATTTCATTTTTTTTTTTTCAATACTCAATTATTTAATTCAAATAAATTCAATTCTAATACCGGTACTATATCCATACTAGTATAGCCTATACAATAACTTGATTCTATTTAAAAATTCCATTTTTATTTTTTTATTATTTATTTTATATTTTGTAAATTTATAAATTTCCTTGTTCTCCACTACAAAAATTTCCCTTTTAGATCCGTACTATAGGCCCTAAACGTAATATTTTAAGTTCAAACTAATCCCTATTAAAACCAAAAACAAAAATACATAATCATATCATACCATACTAGCGTTTTTTATTTTATTTCATCCTAAGAAATCGTATTGTATTATATCATATCTAACTCATTTCATTTTTTCATTTTTATTATTGAATTAATCAAATTTAACAACTTCTTTCTCAAAACTTGATCTATACTAAAAATCATAAACTTGTAAAAATAAAATCACATTTTATTTGTTATCCTTTTTTATTTTGTAATTTTTAAATTTTCCCTGTCCCCTCAAACTGCCCCCCTTTTAGATTCGTCTACTCAAAGTATATTAATACAATACTAATTCCTTTCATAATCATTATATCATACAAAAAGCTAGTGTTTTAATTATTATTCATCCAAAAAACATGTATTTTATCATATAAAACCCAATTTCTCATTTCATTTTTTCATTTCAATACTCAATTAATCTTTTAAAAACTTCAATTTCAATAAAAAATAACCCTACTAGTAATTACTATAAAATTTTATTACATGAAATAGCATTCTTTTATTATTATTTTTTACCATGTTTTTTGCCCTTTGGAACTATTTCCCCCTCCCTCTTTCCGAAAAGTGTATCTTTACCATGTATTTTGTTTAATGAAAAAAAATCTACTCTACTCTACTCTAAAGTCATTTTTTTGGCTTTTGTCCAATAGCGCTAGTAAAGTCCAGGGTTGGGGGTATTTATAATCGAAAAAGTTTAAAATTTTTTCGTTAAAAATTTATTGGATGCTCAGTTATGGAAAATATTTTTAAAAACAATGGTCATCCGACGTTCGAAAAAAAAATAAAAACATAACACAATTTTCTGGCCGCTTTTATATGCGGCCATCGACAAGTCCAAGTGCACCAAAGATTTTGTAGAAAACTTCTGAGCAGCATGGGATTTTCCTCGCTCTCCCCTAGGCTAGATTGGCGCATTATGACTTAATGGATGGCGCACCCTAATGGAATTGAACTTAAAAATTAACCCTGCCACTTTAAACCACTTTTCTAACTATTGTATTGGCGCATTATATTCAAATTGTAGAAAAAACGACGCATTTTGATTCTTGGTTTTTTTCGGTTCAAAATTTTCAGGTGTTGACAGAAATATTCGGATACAGATTTTTTAAATTCTTTCTTTTAACACATTGCAATATGATTTGTTTCCCTTTTTATCGTTACTAGCGCCTTTTCTCATAATGGGGCCCTTTGTCTAAAACCCCTCCAGCATTCACTTATTTCGTCATTTGCTAGGGAACTCTATTTAACACCTGTAACTTTTGGTTTGATTTTTTGTCAACACAATTTCGAAAATCTCGCATCAAACAATTTGTCATTTTATTAATACGTTTGCAAAACTAATATCTTCTACAACTTGGAATCCATGTACCTGAACTAAGATAAACATGTTTAATTTTTACCCATGAGTTAAAGTATTGTAAGGCTTTTGGGATGAGTTTCAAGCAAACCAACTTTGACGCAGAATGCAGAGGTACACCTGGATCACTAGGAGGCTCTATCGTTTGTCCTATAGGGTGTGGATGGTTTTAAGTTAGAATGTGTGTATACTGCGCGATCATAGCACAATTTTTCCTAATTGTGCTTACTTTTACAGAAACGGGACAGAAAATATGCTACTAAACGGGAAATTTGTAGTAATTAAGGACATATTATTGAAAATCTTTAAATGTCCTCTAATCGCGCTTTGTTTTCACTTTTTATCAATCAACTTTGATCTCTAACAACAGGTATTTACCCACAAGTGTTAAGTAACTAGAACTTAACAATTTTAAATACAATTTAAAACAATACAAATAAGTTATACAAATCATTTAATACATGAACAAGTACTGCCAATTTTATTTTACCACAAATAGGTTACAAGAAGAAAAACTAGAATTACAAAAGTATGTATTGATAATATATGTAATTAAATGTCATTTAATTAATAAAGCCAGTTAAAGAGGACTGAATATAT
This sequence comes from Sweltsa coloradensis, assembly GCA_024449915.1. Classification (NCBI taxonomy): domain Eukaryota; kingdom Metazoa; phylum Arthropoda; class Insecta; order Plecoptera; family Chloroperlidae; genus Sweltsa; species Sweltsa coloradensis. The sequence goes on along the minus strand of JAMZAV010000685.1, from coordinate 126,456 downwards.
TCGAATATCGTTACCTGCAAAGTTTTTCTTGTTTAAAATAGCAGTGTATAGTCCAACTGAATTCATCACACTATTAAAAGTATATATATCAAACATAAAAAACGGCTGAACGCCCAATATGAATAAATAACAAAAGAAGTTACAACATCAAGAAATTCCAACTATTCTGGGGGAATAGTGGAGGTCAATAGTAGTGATCTAGAACGTATCTGAAAATAGCTGGATTTGAGTATCAATTACATTTTTAAATGGACTTTAATATTTTGCCCGAGGACAAACAACCGTCCAAACTAACTATTCCCCCTGCATTGCATGGTGCATTGTTTAATTGCTTATTGCTATTTTTATTAAATTTCGAAATACAAATAATTTAAATATACAATTAATGAATATTTGATCTCAAGGCTAATCCCCTTTCGAAAGGAATCTACCAATGGATGTATATGTGCATGAGGGTTAAGGAGTCAGCTATCCCAAGTTTGAATTTTGTAGGAACATTTACTGCACCCAGTTGCCATCTGATGTGCAATTTTGCGTGGTTTTCAAGCAAAAAAAACTCTTGTTAAACGATGACTAAACATTATTGTGGTTTAACCACAAGTAAATTACTAAATATCCCCAATTTGATGATTTTTCTTTATATGACAAGAAACGTTCTCCCAAGATTTTTTTTCTACCATAACAATTTAAAATTTGTGATGGTAAAAAAAACAAGATCTTTTGGGAAAAAAGCTGATTTTCGATTCCAATCAAAGTCGAAGAAAAAAATAGATAATTGAAAACATTATTTTATTGGCATTCAAAATTTTTGCCATTTTTTAAGTTCAAATTGAATCTACTTCAGGCAACCAAAATATCCGAGACATCTGAGAAGTATTGCATTTCTGTATTTTATACATAAATTTATTTTCAAACTAATCCAAAAATCCCCATTATCATTAGAATTTAGTGGGGGAAATATTTACCAATTCCGAGCAAAACCAAGCATTCATTTATCCAGGTAAAAGGTATAAAAAAAACAGGAAGAATTAATTGTGAACCTTTTGAAATAATATGGTGTTGCGTATGTGACCACTGACCTACAAAATTATAAATAAGCCTTAAACACATGAATATAACATAAGCGCAAACTTTGGTATCAATCTGATAATAACTGGCTTCGGAAAATGATCTTAATTTTACTTACAGTACAAGTGGCGGGGGATCGCCAAGGCTTTCCGCCACTGCCGGGGGCCTCCCCTGGCTGTCCAGGTCCCAGGGATTAAGATCTCCTACAGCAACAGAGGTCAAATCAATCACTTTAACGGTGTCGCTGTTATCTCCAAACATATCAAGATCACTAAGGTAGCTATTTAATATAGGATTATAGGTCTATTACATAAGTTGAATAATTACTTAACCACACAAAATATAGATGTAAACTACTTGTGCATACACCATTCTGATGTCTTTTGGGAAGGTATTATATTATGTTGTTTTATGCTTCGCTATGACTAAAGAGCTTCCACAAAGAACCAGAAATATCCAAACCTTAAAATTTGATAACATTTCGAAGCAGCTCCTCAATTTACTTTTATACTAGACCACTGACAATCACCATGACTTTCGTAAAGTTAGTGTGGTAACTCATCTTCGTCGGGTGTTGTCATTCCGCTACAAGTTTCCCCCTCCATTTAGTGCAAAACATTTGCTTCCTTTTCCCCTAGCTTGAATATTTGGATGAGCGTAGCGAGCGAAGCGAAGATTCCATTTCACTACACTGGAGAAAAAAATCCGGAATGTTTTTTTTTCTTTTTTCTGTATTTTTGTGTGATTGTTAACACGATTCCGCCTAACCCGATACTCCAATTGCGATTAAATTTTCTGGAGGCCTGAAAAAAGCGTAAAATTGCGATTTTCATCAGAATTTTCGATTACGCTCAAATTTCACAGAAATATATAAATTCATAAAATTAAGGTTCTGTGAAAAAATAATTTCAATCGGATAACGCATGTCAGTGTTAAAAGTCGAAGAAATTTTAAAAATCGAAAAAAATTGTAAAACTGCGATTTTCATGAGAAATAATTTTTCGATTACGCTCAAATTTCACACGAATATATAAATTCATAAAATAAGGTTCTGTGAAAAAATCATTGCAATCGGATAAAGCATGTAGGTGGTATAAGTCGAAGAATGTTTTTTAAATCGAACAAAATTGTAAAATTGCGATTTTTATGAGAAATAATTTTTGATTGCGCTCAAAAACGTGGCAGTTCTAAGTTCAGAGATTTCGAAGGCTTACACAAAATTCATCGCAATTGGAGTATCGGTTTAGCCGGAATCGTGTTAACAAACATCCAAAAATACAAAAAGAAAGAAAAAAAGAACATTCCGGATTTTTTTCTCCAGTGAAGTGAAATGGAATTTTCGCTTCGCTCGCTACGCTCATCCAAAAAGAATGACTGACGATTTAAAAAGTGCGGTTAGAGGATATCATTTCAATAACGTGTATTTGCTCGATTAATTTCAAGAATGGGCATGTTCCTACTGAGGCATTTACGACCCATTTCCAGCTTCATGAGATCCTTCGGTATGTAAAAATTAATGTTTCCGTCAATATCATAAAGTAGTCTAGAAACTTATATAGGCCATGTGTTCAGTCCTAAAGAAAAGCCTAGAAATGCAATCTACTGTTTCAGTAGGCCCATCAGTCCATGATCAGACCTTGCCCAACCTGCGCTATCCTGTGACTTTCGCGTACGCGTAAGCCCCTAGTGCATTGCCTACACTTTTCTACTACCCTGTACTTTTCTAGTGTAAAAATAAATAAATAAATTTTCATTATTAATTTAATTGTTCACATTGTACTTCGATATCAGTCAACATGTTATTTTAGCTTCACTTAATATAAGTGAAAAAACAACAACAATGTGCCAACATGAATGACAGTTTTACGTAAGTGGGCGCTTGTAATTGTCGACCGGAAATACAGTATCGTGATCACAGACCACATACGTTATTTAAAATTTATAAACAAACCAAGAGATAGACAGAATTTAATCAGGTGTCTTCGTAGCTCAGTTTGTAAGAGCTTTGCCCGGACAGAAAGTCCCCGGGTTCAATCTCCGATGGAGGCCCTTTTTTAATTTTTGTCTTTAATACCATTAGGCTAATAAATAATAATAAAAAATATATAAAACCATGTTGTTATTATCTTCCGGGAAATCCCGCCTCTTGTTTAGGTTAACTGCTTCATACCTTAGTCTAAACTAGGACGTCCTAGTGAGTGACTTGTGACCATGCCAGATGCGATTCTGGCAAAACGTCGAGCGCCAGGCTACAGGTCTGTACCAGCAAACTCAAACAAGCGGCGGGATGCCCCGGAAGATAATTCCAACATTCTATACGTCCGCGAAAACCGAAAAACTAACATATTAACATATTGCTTTTGCTTTTTTTGCTTTTTGTTTTACCCATCCCATGAAAATGGAAATCAAGTTTTCCGAAACGTTCTGAATTAATATTGAGTTTATTTAACATTGTGCTTGATATTTAATACGTAAAGCTAGATATAAAACACACTGTGTTCTATTCAAGTTTTGTATAGTAAGTTTTGATTTGACTTTCAGGCGAAGATAGACATTTCTAGAGAAGGTGGGGCTGTGCCTGTGAAGTTCGTGTCGTTTGTCTACTCTAATACCTGCAAGATCGTCAAGGAAGGCCACCCCGACATCGAACCCCTTTTTGCACCCGGAGCCTTTCCAAGACAGTGCGAGTTTGACCCCGTAAGTAACTTGCAATGGACCTGAAGAGAGGCATGCATTGCACCCTAAGTAGATTTCCCACGAAAAATTCTAACAATTTATTTTTATTTTATAACTATAGTTTTTTGAATGGCGATTGTACAATTGATAGTTAATTTGACTAAAGTATAGTACGCCCTACCGGTTTGCTGTACAAATTATTGAGTAGGCCTACCCTTCAAATTTTTATAAGCCACTGCAGAACCCGTTGGTCGACTTAAGATTGGTGTTGTTACCCATGGTCCTGCGTTCCTCATTCGAATCCAGGATGTTCCTTCATACCCTTGTTTTAACTGTTATCTATTTGTATAAAGGACTACAACTAGGAAAACGCTTAAGTCCCGCCGCGTTGTTGGATGAACGTAATTGGTGCATTGAGCTGCCATGCGTTATGCGGATTTTCTGTTGTTCTGTAGAAAAATCATTAAAGTTGAAGATTTTTTTAAAATCTAATTGAATTAAATACAAAATTAACTTTTATTTTAAATTCTTTTGATAAATCGTAATTTAAAAAAAATTATGAAAACAAAATTGCGATTTTTATAAGAAATAACTATTCGATTGCGCTTAAATTTAACACGAATATGTTAATTCATAAAATTAAGGTTCTGTGAAAAAATCATTACAATAGGATAAAGATTGTAGGTGTTATTAGTCAAAGAATTGTTTAAAAAAAGAAAAAAAATGTAAAATTTTGATTTTCACGAGAAATAATTTTTCGATTGTGCTCAAATTTCACAAGAATATCTTTATTCACAAACTTAAGGTTCTGTGAAAAAATCATTAAAATCGGATAAAGCATGAAGGTGTTAACAGTCGAAGAAATTTTTTTTAAATCGAAAAAAATCGTAAAATTGCGATTTTATGAGAAATAATTTTTCGATTGCGCTCAAAAACGTGGCAGTTCTTAGTTCAGAGATTTCGAAGGCCTCCACAAAATTTCATTGCTATTGGAGTATCGGTTTAGCCGGAATCGTGCTGACAAACACACAAAAATACAGGGGAAAAAAATCATTCCGGATTTTTTTCTCCAGTGTATAGTGAAATGGAATCTTCGCTTCGCTCGCTACGCTCATCCAATAATTTTATTTGGTTGTTTAGACCTTAGTATAAGTTCTTGGTATTATCTTTTCTGATACCTTTGTTGGATGAGCGAAGCGAAGACTTCAATTTCACTGACCCCCAAAAAATTTAGCTCGGGTGTTTTTTTTTGTTTTTTTTTGTTTGTTTGTTTTTCTGTCTGTTTGTTAACTCTCTACCAGGCAAACGGCATATCCGATCTTGATGAAAATTGAAAGGGACCTTCGAAATCTCTGAACTTAGAGGTGTATTGTTTTTGGGTACAATCGAAGAAATATTTCTTGTGAATATCGTACTTTTACGATTTTTTTCGATTTTTAGTGCGATATTTTCGTGTTATTTGAGCCGATTCTGATCAAACTGGTGGGGCTACAACGTTCATATTTCACATGGGCATTAGAGTATTGGTGATGTAGTACCTTTTGAAAGAAAAAGTTGAAAAAATTAGCCAGAATCCATAGAAATAGAGCTTTTAATATAAGTTTTTTGATTTTTTGTGCGATATTTTCGTGCTATTTGGGCCAATTCTGACCAAACGGGTGGGGCTTCAACGTTCATATTATACATGGGCATTGAGGTTATGGTGATAAAGTACCTTTTGAAAGAAAAAGTTGGAAAAGTTAGCCAGAATCCATAGAAATAAAGCTTTTAATATAAGATTTTTACGGTAAATAATAACAAATTAACAAGAAAACAATAGATACTTGACAACAATCACCTACAATGCGTAGACAGCAAAACAAAGCACTTGCAACAGTAAAGATATCTCATGCAAAAAAACTTAAAAAAGCTCATCCATCAACGCGGCGGGACTTTATCGTTTTCCTAGTTAGTTAATTTTACGTCAAGAAGCAAGATTTCGGGGGCATTTTATATCTCACCTTCCATGAACAAAACAGTAAAAACGATTAAGTTTTTTTTGGGACAGTCTTGATCAAAATACATCTGCTTAGCTTTACAAACAATGGCTTCACAAAGTGAATCGTAAACATGTTTATTGTTTAACCTAGTATTATTACATATAAGTGTGTTCCAATCATTTTACAGAATATGTTGCAGGAGAGTATTGACACCAAAACTCAAATGCACAATGTTACCGGGCTACAATCCTAAACCTATACTTTAAAAAAAAATCCCGTCCTTAAATAGAGCGGTCTGTGAAAGAAAAGGTTTTTTTCCTTCTGAGTCTAATATGTCTTGTCTAATATTGTTGCAGTGATAAACACAACATTTGATTATCATATTAAATCATCTATAAATAAATTTTTCAACACAATTTTGACATGAGTTCAATATAGGTATTACAAAATATTTGGAAATAGGACTAGGAGTTTACAGAACACTGACTTCACACAGACTAACTCATTGGCAGTCAAAACTTGCACGAAATGTCTAATTAAACCACTATCACAAATTAAATAAACAAGGCCGCTTTGCAAACGCCTTTTTTTTAGTCGATTTGATGGATGAGCTTTTTTGTAAATTTTTAGTTTGCGTGGAATCTCTTTACTTTTGCAAGTGCTTTTTGAAAGCATTGCTGGTTATTGTTGTAAAGTTTCTATTGTTACTTGTTAATTGTTATTATATACCTCATAAAACTTGTATTAAACCTTTATTTCTATGGATTCTGGGTAACTTTTTCACTTTTTTTCTTTCAAAAGTAACTACATCACAATAACCTAAATGTGCATGTAAATGAACGTTGTAGCCCCACCCGTTTGGTCAGAATCAGCCCAAATGTCACGAAAATATCGCACTAAAAATAAAAAAAAGTAAAAGTACGATATTTATGAGAAAAATTTCTTCGACTGTACCCAAAAACGTGGCAGGTCTACGTTCAGAGTTTTCAAAGGTCCCCTCCAATATTCCGTTTGCCAGGTAGAGTGCGAGCAAAAAGACAAAAATACAAACAAACAAAAACACCCAATCGATCTTATCTTTTGGGGGTCAGTGAAATTGAAGTCTTCACTTCGCTCATCCAACAAATTATTAAGTCTCAACCTAAATTACATTAAATGAAAGAGGTTCTAGTCAAAATCTTTTGAACTTGCATTCACTAAATAAAACCCAACACTGAAGGAGACAGTATAGTTAGGCCGTCCGTATTATACTGAATAGCACGTTAGAAGCGCGACCGGACAGCGAGGGCCGTTGCCGTACACTGACGTCACAACTTCTTCACGTGGTGTTGAAAGAAGATCACGTAAGAGCCGCACTACCATCAGACAGACTTTTCACACATACATTCTTTACATAAACACTCTGAAGATTAAAATTAAAAATACTTGCTTGAAACTTGGACAAGCCCTTTCAGATCCCTACATTTGTTGCAGCAAAACATCACATTCCACATCGAATACGACCTGTTTGGTGACACGCCTGGGGCTAATCTGCTACGAGGCAACATGATGATGGAGATACGCATGTTCGATGGCCAGGAGTTGGTATACTGCACCATTGCCCATGGGGTGGTGACAAAGGATACATTGAACTAACCAAATGTAGTTTATTACTACCTTCTCTACTACAGAACTACATTACAACATTAAAAAATACTAATAGTGTTACAGTTTTTCACTTGCATAATCAAAATTGTGTATATTTCATGAGAAGAACTTTTTTTTCATATTTTAAAATGCCTGTGTTTTAATAAAATATTAAAATGTCTATAAACCAGTTTTTAATTCGAATAAAACCGTAATAATAAGACCCTTTTTTATTTTCCCCTTAACTTTCAGATACGTGAGAATAACGCGTCAAATTAAATTTGATTCCCTATTTTTTTACAGAATGTAATGGTCTATACGATTCTTTAAAATACCATAACTGAATCTTGGGCCAGAAGATTGTTTGATATTTTATAAAGGATTGAAAACATATTATGTTACAGACAATTACATTGAATTGTGTAATCCTATTATTCTAGCACACATAAAGATCAAAACATGAAATTCGAAATATAGATCTTCCTAATAACATTATACTATAACAATCAATAAGCAAACATGTACATTTAAATTATTTAATGAAGTTGAAGAAAGAGAATTAAATTTGAATTGATTAATGAAATTACAAATTAAATTATGAAGTTGAGAAAATCGTACTGTAATTGAGATTGATTGTACCGTTAGAATATTAGGTCTTTTATCTTAAAATCTCTGTGGAGCTGTTTCTGAACTTGCCAATATCATTAGTTAGTGTTTTAGGAAGTTTATTTTATAGCTTATAATTGATATGTTTAGAGTTGAAGTTTTTCTCTGTTGAGTGAATTGAATATAATAACTGTATCTTGCATTATGGAAATGTATGTCTGAATTTAATATTGGCTTGGTTGGATATACAATTTATCTAGAGACACTAAGAAGTTAGAAACATGATGATGGATCAACAAAAAATTCGTTTACAATAATAAATACATAATATGCTATACCAGTAATGACATATTCGTTCGGAATCATTAAATGAACACAGACGGATAAATAAATAATAAATAAATTGTATTAAGAGTCTACCCACTCAGTTATATAACTGATTTTCATTGGGGGACAGTAAATCAAAGCGACCAAGCTAACCCTGTAGGCCCCGACGCAATCGACGAGTGGGCGATAACCAACCAAAGAGATATATATATTTAATAGGAAATAAAGCAATCAGTGGTATGGACAGTGCGAACACCCGCGGATCAACGCTAGAATCAACAAGGCCGATTCAGAACAACTCTGAATTTATTATGTGCTTCGTTGCTAGAACGGCTCCTAAGTCACCATATTTTACAAACTCCTAAGACAAGAACTGATGGACTGAAGTCCAAATCAGAAGTTAAAAAACTTCTGACTTTGAAGGGAATTGAACCCTGGACCTTCTGCATTGGAAGCAGATACGCTTAGCACAAGACCAACGAGCCACACAACATCCATGCGTTGGAAATATTAACTCGTTCAACACTTACCAAACACAGAATACATCATCCTAAATCAGCAATAGAGAGATTGACACTTCCAAGAGAAAAAGGAGGACGGGGCCTAATTGATCTGAACAACTTATATTATAAACAAATAGACATTTTAAGAAAATACTTTTTTACAAAGAGCAACCAATCCACACTACATAGGGCTGTGGTGCTAGCTGACAAATCATTAACTCCACTCAATCTAGCAAACAAAAATGTTAATCTACAAGGGAACCTCATAACTGACGCTGCAAAAGAGTTACGTCTCTCAAAAAAGACCCTACACAAGAGACATTATGATGAACTACACAAAGGACGCGTAGATATCACTGATACGTGGAGATCTGATATATATGGGGCAAATGTTGAGATGTAAAGTTGGCGGAAGTTGGCCGTCCGCCATTTTCTTAGGTCCCTAATCAGCGGCAGATTCAAAAGAAACTAAACATAAGAGATTCGTTCACCTGTGTCACTGGCCTGTGTTTATCAGTTTATTTAGTGTAACACTGCAGTAAACACTATTCCTAGGCATCCTGAGTGACCCTGATAATAACCCACTGTAATAATAAGTCTACTAGTCAACATAACCTCAAAATAAGCTAGCCACAGACCGCCATCTTGACGTTAAGATTTACATCTAGACGGCGGTGCAATCGCAATTAAAATCGCGATATAATCGAGGGACGTCGATAATAGGCCCATCGCTTTAGGCCCATGTAGGCTTCAAGGTTACAGTATAGCATGCGCCCTCCACGTAAGTATATAGAGCTCAGTGGTAGATATTAGAGCATCAAATAGGTGGTTACACAACGGGGAACTATATGGAGAAACAGAAGGTTTTATGATGGCTATTCGAGACAGAGTGATTGCGACAAACAAGTATAAAAAGTACATTTTACAAGATGCGACAGTGAACGATCAATGTAGAAAATGTAGTGTAAGGGGTGAAACTATCGAGCACATCATGATAATAATGATAATGATTTGACATTATATTTTTAATGAACGCGTTATAAAAACATCATGAAATTCTATTTTTAACACATTTAAAAGACATCCAATTGATATGGAAAAGACACAAAATCTATCTTAAAAATACCTTTGTAATGATGAAGACATATTTGGGGAAGATTATTGAATCATACTAAAGAAATCAAATGGTTTAATAATACATACTTCTGTCTGTAAAATGATATAAATTTATACGTAAAAAGAACTGTTTATCTGAAAAGGGGACTTAAAATTATATAGTTTATACATTTCGGGTCGATATTTTCAGACATTTGAAAGATGCTATGAAATTACAGCATTATGTAGCATGATTGTATGAAATGATGTTTTTCAGACATTTTTGAATAGATATCTATAATAAATAGAAATGTGCCAAATTGATAGGAAAAGACAGACCACCGTCTGAATTGTATTGTATTGTATTGTGAATTGTATATTTTGGACATCTTTGGAGCAATATCTAGAAACCCTCAAATCTGTTATGATATAAAATTGATAGAAAAATGTACAACCAATGGAGAAGAATTAAGACAAATTTTCATATTATTTCTTAAGATATCCTCCTTAATCCCTGTATCCTAAATTGATACAATAATACATAGATGAACCTTGAATTAAATCATCCTTGAAATAAAGTAACAGAATTTCGTTCTATTATTAAGAGTACCTGTAACTCCAAACAAATATTATAGCAATTAAGACTAGATTATAACAATGTTGCACTCACGCGCCATGAGCTTTCAACCATGTAATGTATAATATTATATAATATCAATTTGCTGTTTGCAGAACTTGTTAACCTGGATTTTTAAAAAACACACTTTCTTAAATATACTGTAAAGTCATATAAGAAGGCAATTTTTGTAATTCATCTCTGAAATCATTATTGAGTGCAAACATTTTATAATTATGTAAAATTTTCTTAAATGGGCTATTATTACAAAAAATTTTTTACCACAAAAAAAAACAAAAAAAACATAATACTACACTAAAATGATCGTTAAAAAAATATATCTTGTAATAATTGTGATTTTACACGTTTTTTGTTTTTTTTTATAATGAAATTTGCGAAAATTGGCGTTTTGGTCAATTTCTTATATAGGCTTTTACTTGCTTCTTTTTTGTTTCACATAGACACTAGATCATCAGACATTTCTAAAATGGCCCTTTATAACATCGTGCCTTGAAATTGTGCACAACACACTCAAACACGCAAAAATATGCATTCCAAAATCCCACCCCTTCTTAGTAATCAGCTTACTTTGACCGAACCATTTGCCAAAATCACAAAACAAAATAAAGAAGATTTACAGAACAGGCTGTTGAGTACGTCAATAATGTCTAGTATTTTTTTGATCAAAATCCTCCAAGGTCACGGGGCATAAAGATGTTATTTCTTATGGGAGATTTTTGCCGATGGGACCTAGCTCGTAAAATACCAAGTTCGACATTTGTTTCCGGGTCATAATTGACTCAATAAATTTTTTTTGTTTATTTCTAAATTCATTTCTAGTTATCCTAAATAAAACATATTTTTTGTATTTAGCGGGTGAATACTCCTTTAAGTACAGTTGAATTGTTACAATGGAATAATGACAAAAGTATTCCGAAAGATTTAAAGTATTCCATCATCCATCATAAAACAATATACAAAACCAGTAAATGTTTTTATTATTTACTACAATTCAGAAATTACAAAAGTCCGCCCCAGCCGGGAATCGAACCATGGATCTCCCGCATTCCAGACAGGCGTCTTAACCACTAGACCATCAGGAAGAATACGTTTTTACCTCTTATTCGTAATAATAAGCAATCAACGATAATCATTGCACTTGTTCTTATTACTACACTTTATCCACGTGATCCATCGCATTCAACTGTCCAGCTTTCAGTTAAGATGTAAGTTATTTTACAATTTTAAATTAGCTGCATAATATGATTCATAATTCGTATCTTATACTTCATTACACCCAATTTTAACCATAACAAATTATCCGGTATTGTAGTTATGAAAGCTCGTTTTTAATGTTAAATTGTTATACATCAATATATTATCTTGAAGTAGGACCACGTAACCATGAATGGAAATATAAAGAGGCATCGATGATCACATTAGCTTTCACGTCTAAAATCCATCCTAGTATCATATCATCGTTCAATGTGGATTCCATTAATGAATTTGAAGTTGTTTTAACTGTATCACCATAATTTATCTAAACGGTTAAAAGTCATTTTTCCATTGGAAAAGTTATGTCTACCTGGGCTACTGTCCTTATTTGATTTGAAATGTAGTCAAATAGAGTTTTTAGAGTTTCAAGCTATGTACAAATGTTGATTAAGATTATAATTGGTTTTCCACATCATTGTATTTTAACATTTACCTAAATGGAATTACTTATTTCATTAAACTATCTTATTTATTACCGTAAATGTTATTTTCATGAGGTTTATTGGAACGTAAAAACGACTTGAAATGCGAACAATAGGAGGTTTTTTACATCCTAAGATTCTCCTTTATAACCATTAAGGAGGTAAAAAGAACATCCACAATGACAAGCTTGAGTTTACCGCCTTTAGGTACCTATAATAAATCACTAAAAAATCCTTCAATGAAAGTCCTTATTGGTTGTAAAAATAAATTAAGTAAGATTAGTCAAATGTACACGAAAAGATTTAAAAAAAAAAGGGAATGTCTTACAATAACATCAGCATATCCTTCTTCATTTTAAGGTGAAAAAAAATAAGAAAAAAGTATAAATGTTATTATAGTTCTTTAAAATATTTTTGCATGCATGTGATATTTCCCAACACACTCCGCTTCGCATCTTGCGTGGATTTTGATGCTATTAAACCAGGAAGTTGAGAACAATACAAAGGCGAGCAGCCTTGGGCGGTGATATGAAAACAACTGTTGACTGCAGCTCTGCTTGAATAGCCACCTCGACATTGCAAGGATGTCCGCCTCTTTGTATCGTTGCTTGGACGCGATCTGCTCCATAGAGTGTGATTGTAAAGATGCCTCATTACAGCTTCGTGTCTTCATATGATGTACAATTCACGGAATTTATAATTAAGATAAACACAGTAGATGATAAGTCACATCATGCAGGATGTTTGCAATTATTCTACAATTCCTGGTGCCATATCGATATGCAGAACAATGCAAAGCAGTGTTTCTATGAGTATAAATGGTATTTGTTTGGATGTGTATAAAAGCTGCAGGTTGAAGCTTCCAAAGTTATTGATCTTCACAGAAGTCTTCATCTAAGCTAAGCACACATTGCGAGTAGCAGATATGGCCACCTGGGGACGACGCCTGTGGTTTGTTGCGCTTCTTCTCTGCTGCGTTGTTGTCTCCTCTAGAGGGGTGAGTTTTAAGTTTGTTTGCCCACCAAATCAATTTCTCAAGTCAACAAAGCAACATTAATTGAGAAGAACTGAGAGGACAAATTATATTTATTATGTATTTATTTATTTTGTTATAGAGTAATGTCTTGTAATGTCTACTTTTAAGACTATAAATCTTTTATCAAGTATCCGTTTTGTATTTAAAATATTAGATAAACAAAATGGCTTTTGACATTACAATATTAATAATAATAAATAACACAATATTTTGGCCGCTTATCTGCGGCAATAGGGCAATGCCAAGCTAGTTCGTACGGATTCTCAGCCAGGATCCCATGATTGGGGTTTAGTCACAGGACTCTTAAGAGAATATAATATGTGAAAATAGGCAGTATTTTGAAAATAACGTTGACTTCCAGCAAATTGCTGTTTTCTCACCCGTTAATCAACCGATCGGCATGAAATCTTCAGCAATAAATTGTAAAGGTTTTCTATAGAGCCCTGTGGTGCCGGATTTTAAGAACATGTATACATTAATCAAGCATGAATTTTTTAATATGGCAACATTTTTACAAAAATTCTGTTTCACGCGCTGTTTCATGGAACTTTAAAAAATACCCCCAGACTCTTATTTCAGAAAACTTTACTCTATTGCCCTTAATTGATGAATACAGCAATTTCCCTGGCATTGTTTTGCGTTTTTTCGTTCGTTTGTTGATCAGTTTTTTTTTATTTTTTTCGTTCGTTCGTTCCAAAGTAAAAAAGTTGGCCAGAGCTCAAACAACCGTCATTGTCAAAATTCACCTATATGTACGCACCTGTGAGAAAACAGAGCGGGGAATTTTTGTTTTATTTTTTATTAAATTTTAAAATACAAAATAACTTAATAGCGCAAAATTAAAGAATGTTTGATCCCAAGGCTAGTTCCCTTCAGACAGAAATCTACCAGTGGCTAAGATGTGTATGTAAAGTCTAAGACGGCATTAAAGTCCCACAACTTTCATACAAAGACGCATTATTGGACAAAAGAAGCAACCCTTGTCGTCAATTTAACGCCTATTAACTCTGGAAATGACTGCTTCTAAACTATTTCACGATGTTGCCAAATCGCCAAACTGCTTTCCGTCAATACTTACAATAGCCTATAACAGGTATATTGACAACTGTGTAAGAGGCGGCGGGTGGAGTAGGACCCCTGGAGATTGACATCAACCCTTTTTCCGCTTGGCTGATTTGGAGAAATGGGACTTTAATTCTGTCCTAGACTTTATGTGCGTGAGGGTACAAGAGTCCGCTATATTAACTTAACATTTTGTGGGAACTTTTACTGCGCCCAGTTGCCATCTTATTCATGTGCAATTTTGCGTGGTTTTCATGCAAGGAAAACTCTTGTATAGTAAAAGATTACTAAACATTATTGTGGATTAGCCATGAAAAAATTTCGATTATTTTATAAGAATATAAATAACTGAAAAAACATTTTTACTTTTTAAATTTTTTGTGATTTTTAAAAATGTGCCTTCAGAGGATCCTACACATACATGACCATAAAATAAGTGCAAAGTTTGGTATCAATCTGATAATTACTAGCTTCAGTAAGTGATCTTAACTTACAGTACAAGTTTCGGGCGGTGGCCAAGGTTACTCGCCCCTGCCGGGGGCCTCCCCTGCCTATTCGGGTCCCAAAGCCGAGGCTCACCTACAGCAACAGAGGACAATTCTTTCAACTAAATGGCGTCGCTGTTTTCGCCAAACATCTCAAAATCACCAAGGTATTGTTTTCAAAACTATTTAATGAAGGATTATATTGTTAGTTGAATAACACAATCACACAAAATATAGATTGTGCGGTTCCTAAACCAACAATATTGCAAATAGTGATACTAATATGAAAACTTGCATACTTACTAATTTGACTATAGGGAATTAAAAAATTAATGGCTCCACGATGGAGTCTTATTATTTAACTATTAATTAATTAAAAATAATTAGTTAATTATATGACACGAATTGCTAAGTGTGAATAAATAAGTCATGTTCGGTATTAATCAAGAGCTTTTTTCACCTTTATAAAGAAAAAGAATACATTGAAAAAATATATTGAAATATACGTATGTTATAGTAAAATATGTTGATTTTGCTGATTTTTTAGTTTTTGAACTAAAAGATCAACGTTAAAGTACAATTTCTTCAAACCAATGATATCACAGTGTTCACAAAAGAGCAGGTTACCATAATTAATATATCATTTTTCAATTTTCAATAATAGTAATTACAATAATATATTTAACACAAATTACAATATAGCGTAAAGATGTCTAACTATGGTACAAAATATGATACTTACTTAAAAATTTAGCAATCTTAAAGATTTTGTAATGAGGAATTCGAAAATAATTGGCTCCAAGCTTAGTGATTAGAATTTAACTATTAATTGATCAATTAAAATAAATTTCTTTATTTAGTCCTAAATTTCAAAGTGAAGACAAATTTGTAGTGTTTGGTATCAATTGAAAGCATTTTTCACCAACATTAAGAGAAAAAAAAATACATTGAAAAAAGTATTAAAATATATCGTTAAATATGTTGATTTCGTGACTTTTTAGTTTTTGAACCAAAAGATCAACTTTAAAGTAAAATATCTTCCAACCAAAGATATCACAGTGTTCAAAAAAGAACTGGTAACTATAATTAATGTATATTTTTTAATTTTCAATAATAGTAATTAAAATATGTTTTACACAAATAAGCAAATTTTATAAAATTGAAATGTAACATAAAAATGTTGTACCATTCATAATATGCAAGTGTCACACAAGAATAAAATTAGTCAAAGAATTAAATATGTTTTGGCATACGTTTGGTGTTATTAATTGTTCATATTTTGGGTAAATGAGTGTATGTTTTCAAAATTAAAAGACCATCGTACAAAATGTTTAAGGATTCTCTTAGATTAACCAAAATGTGATCAGTTATATGATACACATTTAACTAAATTAACTTTTATAAAAACTAACACCATTTAGAGACATACTTATAATTTTGTTGTAACCTGATTAGAGATGACAAACATACAGCACAGAACGAGAGCAAAGATACAAAAACTTCTCCCCATTGTTGCCATATCTTCTCCTTGTAATGTTAGTCGTTGGCTTCAGTTGATACCAATAACATTGACAGCTTTAATATCTAGGTGCCCGTCAGGGCGCCGCAGCCAAGCCGCGGTGCGCTACACACTCAAGCACCTTATACACCAAGCAGAGTTGGGGTGATTTCGAGGTGTTACCCAGCCGTCATGTAACGTGATGTGAACTTAAAACTATCACAATCGCGGGGATTTAGGTACCTGACAACACATGCCAAATTTTATTGGGGTACGATTATTCCTTCTTGGTGAAAAAATGGCTTGAATCATGCTCAAAATCACTTTAAGGATGTTAGCTACTGCTACTGCTACTGCTACTGCTACTGCTAACATCTAATACGTCAGTTTCAATCGGCCCGCGATTCTGACCAGACGGGTGGGGCTACAATGTTCATATTTTACATGGACATTAAGGTTATAGTAATATAGTCTCTTTTGAAAAAAAAAGTTGAAAAGTTTGCTGGAAGGCTTCCAAATAAAGTTTTTAAAATCAGCCTTATACACTAGACATACAATCAACAAGTAACTATAGTTACTTGACACTTGACGGTACAAGCAGAGTTAGGCGGGAAAGTGCGATAAGTAAACAAATAGCGGACATTTTAAATTTTTCTTCTTTGTGTGGAACGAGAAAAGGTGTCATTATACTCTCATAAAACAAATCAGAAACCGTCCCTGGCCTAGGCCCAGATGTAGAAAATTATTTATAATACAACAGTGTAGGTCTAAAGTTCCATTAGTCTAAAGGACTAGATAAATAAATACTTGTACTACATGTTTGACAAGCCCTAGGCCTTTCTTAGCCAACCCTAGGCCAGCACAACCTTGTTTTGACACACTTCCCGCACAAATAACTAGTTTTGATTACTACAAGCCTAATGCAGATAAACAATGGTATGATAGTCCTAGGCTATTCCAAAATTTACGGCAATAATAAGCCTTTTCTTTTCTATTAATAAACTCACGCAATCTCCTGTCACTTTTAATGAAAATGTAAAACAAAAGATGGTGAAAATTTTCAATATTCTTTTGATTATCTGATGATTTACATGGCTGTGGATGCAGTGAA
The DNA here is from genome assembly GCA_024449915.1 of Sweltsa coloradensis. Taxonomy (NCBI): domain Eukaryota; kingdom Metazoa; phylum Arthropoda; class Insecta; order Plecoptera; family Chloroperlidae; genus Sweltsa; species Sweltsa coloradensis. Next base: position 109,071 of record JAMZAV010000685.1, on the reverse strand, counting down.
ATAGGTGTAAAATAACATTAGTTGTGCGTTTGTTGCTACATGGGAAAGTTTTAATTGGGTGTGAGTTGCCTAGACTTAACCAGTCCTTATACCGTCGTTATACCATGGTTATACCACCTATACCCAGGATGTACATGAATCCGGGCCTAGATATTTTACATCCTATTGTTATTGCTAATACCATAAAAATTAAATCAACTTTGATAAAAATATTATGTTTTAACAAATAATTTTGTAATGGAACTTGAAAAGTAATGAGATCACACACATAACAAAAACTTTTAGAAATACACTCAAACCTTACACACTCAAAAGGAATGAGATCTAAAAAATGGGCCTAGCTCATCTACCCTTCCACATTTGCGCATTCTTAATTCATAAACGTACAGTGTCCCATAACAGCATCCTCGAAAAGCTTGGCAAAATAGAATTTGCATGTTTACGTTTAAATTAATTAGAAAAAAAGAACTTGGATAAACTATTACGTTAAATTAATAATCGCAAATTCTATTTTGCCAAGCTTTTCGAGGATGCTGTTATGGGACACTGTACGTTTATGAATTAAGAATGCGCAAATGTGGAAGGGTAGATGAGCTAGGCCCTTTTTTTAGATCTCATTCCTTTTGAGTGTGTAAGGTTTGGCTGTATTTCTACAAGTTTTTGTTATGTGTGTGATAGGAAATATTCGACAAATACTGCCCACTCAGAATATTGCTTGGACTCGGTTGGAATGCATATTCTTTCGCAAACTAGCTATTGCAGAATTAGAAACGTCCTACAGGAAGTGGTATAATTATTTAGTATGACTATGAATTATTGAATATGTATGTTAATAATATGTATTTTATTGAATATGTACTGAATGCATCTTCTGATCCTCATTGTTGTACATTAATATTAACCACGAAGCTAGAAACATCGTTCCTCTATTCACAACTCTTCTATGGAGCAGGTCGCATGCAGTTGATATGGTTTTAGCTTGTGCAGCATGGTATTAAACAAAAGAAACAATACGAAGTGATTGCAGAAGGGAATTTGGTAATCATTTGGTGTTAAAGGCTAGTATGCTTACCTGTCAACCTGGCGGCAATCTTGAGAACTATTTGGCCACAAATCGCTCCCATTTGATTAACATGTAAACTGTCATTTTAAGATGGCTTCTAATTGTACCGGAAGTGGACCACCGACTGCTGGTCTAGCCAATTATATAGGATGTCTATGGTTTAACCAGATTCGTTAAAGAAGTTTTCCCGTTGGGGAGGTCCTCTAACTCTCTATACCGCCCTGGGTAAAATAAAAAGTCGGTTTTGGCGTTTGGACTTTAACGTTTCGCGCGACTCTTGTGTGATAATTGATGGAACTACTTCAATAAAACTACGTCACATTTCTACTAGAAGTTAACGTTCGTTGACGACGAATGCCGTAAAAGGTCAAAATATTACATCAACAAACGAGTGTTGGCGAATGTTTTGGCATAAAGCATAATCTTTTTATTAATGAGGATATTTCTGATGTAGTGGACCTAAGCCTAGGACCTAGGCCGCCGACATATTATAATATTGTTCAAGATTTCGATTTATGAAGTAAGGGCGTGCGTACGTCTGAAAACTGTATTGTGGCCTTTGGCCTAGGCTACACTTACGTCTCTTAGTCTTAAACAATGCATATCTCAATGTGTTTCGTAAAAAAATGTCAGTGACACCTGCGCAACTTAAAATACAATAGTAAATAAAAAATAAATCGTTTTAAAAGACAAGGGCCCAGGGCTTATATACTTAATGCTCGTCGGGACCTACAGGGCAGGCTTGGTCGCTTTGATTTAAAGTCCCCCACTGAAAATCAGTTATATTACTGAGTGGGTAGACTCTAAATACAATTTAAATTTATTTATTTATTTATTTAATATGATTGAAAGAAAATTGAAATTTGACGTTTCGACTGTTATTTGTCAATTGCATCACTGCACATCGATTACCTACAGACCCGTATTTAGCGTGCGGTGCTTTTAGTAGTTTCACATTTGAGCCGCCCTAAGCGCGCAGAACGTTAGAGTATGTTTTGATTTTGGAGTTGGATGACCTCCCTCACGGGGAAACTTCTTTATCGACTCTGGTGTAAGGCCGCGTTCCCATAACTTTGGTTTAGTCTTAAGAAATTGTTATTGGTTGTTATGGTAACAAGAAATCCGATATCCTGATTGGTTAGTAATGTTTCAGTGGCCTGTCATAATGAAGTTACTCCTTTTCATTGGTCGTCGTATAAATAACAAACGTCTGATTGGTCCGTCATAAGAATTATGGTTTTGTTATAACAATTTCTTAGGACAAAAACGTAAACAATTTAACATGTATTTCTTATTCCCTTATACCTAAACCAATTTGTCGGAACGCGGTGTAACGCAGCAACAATCTCATGTACGCTTCAATAACCCTAGCTTGAGTTTTATCACTTAACTAAATGCATATTATAGTGGCTCCAACGAAAGCATGCAGATAGCTCGAAATATTGTTTTTCCAATAAAACAACTTTGTCAACTCCATCCACGCTAACTCAGCGTGGATCTAACATACAGAGAAGCTCTGGTGATCTAGCACAGATAATTTTTGCTTGTGTTGGTAAATGATATTTCCTATTCATATACAAATAGTACACCTTTACAATATATATGTAGTATAGACAATGCGAAGGATCTAGATACAGAAGCAGGTACATTCTTTATGTGTATGTTAATGCAGGTAAATCATTCTTATTTAGAAATAATTCAGGTAAATGTACACACAATGAGATATAAAGTATCTAGAAACATGAATCAAGGTTCTCCGCAACACTGATCTAAATGTTTTTTACATGCACGCTTTTTTGCCCTCCTTCCATTTCTCCGTCATATTTGTGTCAATGCAAGAATCAAGTAAATGTTATTGTTGTTTAGAGATAAAAAAAATATTAATAATTATAAGATTTAATTCCTTTCACTTTCATCTCTTTCAGGCAGATGTTAATAAACTCTATGTGCCCAAGAAACAGGTGGCTAGCTACCCCCTGACCCAGCTTATGGTGCTACACGCATAAAAATATATATTTTTGCAGTAAGTTCTGGTCTGATTTTCAGGTTAAGGTTGACATATTCAGAGAAGGTGGGGTTCAACCTGTGAAGTTCGTGTCGTGGGTCTTCCCTAACGCCTGTGATGACATCATGAAAGGTACCAAGGCCATCGACTCCTTTTTTGCTCCCGGAGCTTTTCCAAGACAGTGCGAGTATGACCACCCTGTAAGTAACTTGCAATGAAATACGTACACGTGAAGGGCTAATTAGTGCAACTATGTTACGGCAATTTCAAAATTTCAAACAATATGAATAAGGAGGTAACCGGACAATTTGCCAAGCGGACAATTTGCCAGGGTCTATTTTGAGGGGCTAGGACAATTTGCCAGGCAAGTGTATGAGGTCACGGTGGGGCTAGGACAACTTGCCAGGCTAGAGTGTGACGTCACGGAGGGGCTAGGACAACTTGCCAGGCATTATTGAAGGGCTAGGACAACTTGCCAGGCTGGTGTTGACATTGATAGGAGCACATGGTAACACATATCTGAACTGCAGGAAGAGTAATGCCAAGCACCGAACGAGACATGAGACATACATATACAAAGCAGCGTCGAAACCCAGGGACAAGGTTGTAGTTCTTGTCAGAATCCTGAAATTCAGCAGATGGCGAACTGAGCATCCTACCCCTGTAACTGTGCATCCTCCCCTGTAACTGTGCATCCTACCCCTGTAACTGTGCATCCTACCCCTGTAACTGTGCATCTGCTCCCTAGATCTAAGCATCCTCTCCCTGGTCCTCAGCATCCTCCCCTGTAATGTGCATCCTACCCCTGTAACTGTGCATCCTACCCCTGTTACTGTGCATCCTACCCTGTAATGGAATCCTACCCATGTAACTGTGCACTGTCCCTAGATCCTAAGAATTCCTCTCCTGGTCCTCAGCATCCTACCCCTGTTCATGCTCCTCCCCTGTAACTGTGCATCTACCCTGTTACTGTGCATCCTACCACTGCAACTGTGCATCCTACCCCACTTTAAACTGTGCATCCTACCCCTGTAACGTTGCATCTGCTCCCTAGATCTACGCATCCTCGCCCTGGTTTCTTAATCCTACCCTGTTTACTGTGCATCCTACCCCTGTAACTGAGAATCTACACCCTGTAACTGTGCATCCTTTCCCCTGTAACTGTGCATCTGCTCAATAGGATCTAAGCATCACTCTCTTGGTCCTCAGATCCTACCCCTGTAACTGTGCATCCTAAACCCCTGTAACTGTGCATTCTACCCCTGTAAAGGTGCATCCTACCCCTGTAACTATGCATTCTGCTCCCTAGGATCTAAGTCATCCTCTCCCTGGTCCTCAGCATCCTGCCACTGTAATTGTGCATCCTACCCTGTAACTGTGCATCCTACACCTGTAAATATGCATCTACCCCCTGTAAATGAGCATCTTCCTGTAACTGTGCATCATACCACTGTAACTGTGCATCTTGACTCCTAGATCTAAGCATCCTCTCCGATCCTCAGATCCTACCCTGTACTGTGCATCCTACCCTGTAACTGTGCTACTACCCCTGTTACTGTGCATCCTACCCCCTGAACTGTGCATCATTTACCCCTGTATTGGGCATCTGCTCCCTAGATCTAAGCATCCTCTCCTGGTCTCAGCATCGTCCTTGTAAACTGCTGCATCCTACCCCTGTAAACGTGCATCTGCTCAATAGAATCTAAGCTCCTCTCCCTGGTCCTCAGCATCCTCCCCTGTAATTGTGCATCCTACCCCTGTAACTGTGTCATCTCTACCTGTAACTATGCATCCTACCCCTGTAAATGAAGGCATTCTTCCCTGTAACTGTGCATCATCCACTGTAACTGTGAATACTACCCCTGTAAACTCTGCATCTTGCCTCCCTAGACAAAGCATTTCTCCCTGGTCCTCAGCATGCCTACTCCTGTAAACTGTGGCGTCTACCTCTGTACACTGTGCAATCTACCCCTGTAACTGTGCATCCTACCCCTGTAACTGTGCATCCTACCCCGGAAACTGTGTATCTGCTCCCTGGATCTATGCATCCGCCTGGGTTTTCTGCATCTATTCCTGTTACTGGCATCCTACCCCTGATACTGTGCATTCCACCCCTGTAACTGTGCATCATTCCCCTGCTAACTGTGCATTCCTACCCCCTGTAACTGAGGCATGTGTGAGCAAGTTACCCTGGTAAACTGTGCATTGTCCTCCTAGATCTAAGCATCCTCTCCCTGGTGCCTCAGCATCTAACCCTGTTACTGTATATCCTACCCTTTAAACTTGTGCATCCTACCACTGTAACTGTCAACCCTCCACGGTAACTGGCATTTCCTGCCCTTTAAGATCAAGCATCCTCTCCCTGATCCTCAGCATCCTACACCTGTAAATGAGCATCCCTACCCTGTAACGTTGATCCTACCCCTTTAAACTGTGCAATATGCGCCCTAGATATAGCATCCTCTCCTGCGTCCTCAGCATCCTACCCCTGTTACTGTGCATCCTTCCCCTGTACCTGTGCATCCTACCCTGTAACTGTGCAACCCCGTAAACTGTGCATATGCCTCCCTAGATCTAAGCACACCCCTCCACCCCTTACCATAGAAAATTGAAGAATTTATATAATAATGTTTTAGTAGTATAGTCGATTGTGATCAAATAATTGGGAAATTTGCATAAGTTCCAGATATCGTAAAAGTATCTGCAATAAATAGAATATTCTTCTATAAATTATATAACGTTGATTTTAAGTTTTAAAAGTTATTCGTCAATATCTATTGAGGGTCCACAAGTTTGCCTTTAAAATATGCCGCCACATTATTTTGAAAACGGTTAGCCTACGTCACTGGCCCTCATACGAACACGGTCGCCTAGATAAAAACACGAAATCCCACATTCTACCAAAGTCTTTATCAACATTGTGTTTTTACTACTAGGAGCTCGCAAACGCTTTTTCTGGAGCGTTGTTGGATGAAGCGTAATTATTGTTGAAGAGGTTGCTTCACTAACTGTATGAAAAACCAGCATTTTGAATTATTAGTGTTTTAATTGTTTTTTAAGTTTACTTTTATTTATTGACTACATAAATTTATTTTATGCAGATGTAATGCTAAAAGCATTAAATTAAAAACGCAACTAGATGTAGCCTACGTGACTTGCTAATGCATTGACTCTTGTAAGTATCGCCACTGTTGTACAAGAATTAAGCGTTTTGGTATTCACGTGTGAATTCTTGTCCAATACTAACAGACTTCTAAGCAATTGTACGCAGTGTGTGTAATAAAACGGAAACCTCGTCCATCTTGGCTTCCTGTTATTCCAGGTGTGAATCCAAGAGTGTGTTGGGACGTTGTTTTTGTACTCAAATGTATTGTTTAAAAAACCTGTTGACAAAACCACTTCAAAGCAATGTCATGTTGGGTATTCTCTACAGATTCACGGACATAAATGAACCGGCAGCACTAAGAGCATATTATACAGGTTGTTTTGCCAATTGTTGAAATATTATCCCCAAATATGGGCAATGGCTGCGACACTAATCTAAAACAGTGACCGGTGGTATCATTTTTCTTGCGATTGTTAAGAAATAGAGTGCCCTGCGTCAGAAGTTGCACCAAGAAGCAAGAAATAATGAAATCACTTAAAGGGGCTAAAACCCCAAAAATTATTTTTACCACGTGATCTATAGCACAATACACACTTTAATGGCCGTTTAAAAAAATATACTTGTAACGTGATTTAACACGAATGTTGAATTTTTGATCCAGAAATTGGCGAAAATGATGTTTGGAAAATTTCCTAATCGGCTTTACCTGCTTCTTTTTTTGTCCACATAGATACTAGAGCATAGTACCAATCTAAAATACCCTTTAACATCGTGTCTTGAAAACTGGCCCAAATATACCCCAAACACGCTAAATATGCATTTTTTCCAAAAATCACACCCCATCTGGGTACTCGCATATTTTGACCAAACTACTTGCCCAAAGTACAAAACAAAATATAGAGAATTTACAGAAAAGGTGTCGAGTACGTCATAGAATTGGCCAATATTTTTTTTTAGATCAAAATCCCCACAGGTCACGGGGCATAAAGAATCGTCCCAAGTTATTTCTTATGGAGATTTTTGCCGATGGGACCAAGATCGAAAAATGTCATGTTGACAATTTTTGGCGAGGTCAGGGGGTCCCCAATATTTGTTTTGTTAAATTGCTAAAGTCATTACTAGTTATGCCGATGAAATATATTTTTGAGTTAAGCGGTAAATAAGAGCCCTTTAATAGTGATACGTTAAGCTGCTCGTAGATCAAGGTCGGACATTGCTTTATTACATCGCATGTGAAGGCAATTACTAGGAAGAAACGCTTAAGCTCCCGCCGCGTTGTGGATGAAGCGTAATGTGAATTGAAGATGCCATGTGTTATGCGGATTTTCTGTTGTTTCTGTGAAAAAATCATGGCTAAGTGAGATTTTTTTAATTTAATGTAGTAATTTATAATAAAAAATAAACTTTAGTTTTAATTTTAAAATAAATATTAATTTAAAAAAATAAAAAAATCGAAAATTGCGATTTCAATAAGAAATAATTATTCGATTTGCGCTCAAATTTCACACGAATATATTAATTCATAAGAAAAAGGTTCTTGTGAAAACTAATACCCTCGGATAAAGCATGTAGGTGTATTATAAAGTCAAAGGAATGTTGAAAAAAAAACATGTAATTCGATTTTCATAAGAAATAATTTTTCGATTGCGCTCAGATTCACAAGAATACTTAATTCATAAAATTATGTTCTGTGAAAAATCATTAAAATCGAATAAAGCATGTAGGTGTTATTAGTCAAAGATATTTTTTTTCTAAATCGAAAAATCGAAAAATTGCGATTTTCATGAGAATAATTTTCGATTGGCTTCAAAAACGTGGCAGTTTAAGTCAGAGATTTCGAAGGGCTCATAAAATTTCATTGTAATTGGATTATCGTTTAGCGGAATTCGATGTTAACAACAGCCAAAAATACGAAAGAAAAAAAAAGAAAAGAAAAAAAAACATTCCGGATTTTTTCTCAGTGTAGTGAAATGGAATCTTGCTTCGCTCGCTACGCTCATCCAATTAGGTCAGATATACCTGGTGTCCCTCTTCCGCTTAGAATACCTTCCCGAACTACAAGCTCAGCAGTCTGTTCACACACCCACCCCCCGACTCTCCGTCACTAAAAGATCTCTTTTCTTCGCCTTCCTATCACTAGTTTAAACTATTGCCTCCAGTCTTCTGTCGTTGACATATTGCAAATAACCGCCGGTATTTCTTACTTCACTTCGCCACTACATAAAACAAGGACGCAGCCTTAGAGTAGTGGGCGATCATCAGAAACTGAGACCGTGAGGACGTATAAATATGGTAAAATAAATTGAATGTATGAAATGTGTATTGTATGTAAATGGTTTGTAAAATGTAAATGTATAGACCTGTATTAAAGTATTATATTATGTCATCTTGATTTAGTACTATAGTGATAAGTTATGATAAAGAAAAAATGTAAAAAATGTGATTTATGTTATAATTAATGTAAAATGGCTGTAAGCTGTATTTAAATTCGTCAATAAAAAATTACAATAAAAGAATAAAAATATAAATAATATAATTTTTTTCTGGAGCGCTGAATGCTATTTTGCATGAAAAAATGGCTTAACCGGTACTGATATTAGGCTAATGTAGGGCTGTATAGAGTGTATTTATAACAATTATAGCAATGTAAAAAGAGCCAAGATTAACAGGTGTAAGGCCAGTGAATTCATGTTAATTAAATAAAACTGACCCTTTAGGCTATCAAATTTGTACCAAAAAAAACAAACATAAAAAACATTAAATTCTTCAAGGAGAGCTTTCCTCCCCCAACACGCTTTCAGCGCGTTGTTGGAGGAGCGTAATTTTTTAAAACGAAAAAAAAAGCGTAAAATAGAGATTTATGGAAATAATTTTTCGATACGTTCAAATTTCCACACGAATTTTATACTAATCATAAAGTTAAGATTCTGTGAAAAAAAAATTTTCCCAACAAAACAATTACAATCAGATAAAGCATGTAAGGTTATTCGTTTCCGAAGAAATTTAAACTAGGCCGCTTCGCGAAAAGCTTTTCCAGTCGCGTGATGGATGAAGCTTTTTTTTGGAATATTTGTGTCAATGATTACGTTTTATGTGCAATCTCCTTACTTTCTCGGAGTTACTTGAATAACTTGTCATTATACACCTGGTAAAGGCTTATATTAAAACCATTAATTTCCTATGATTTGACCAACTTTCACTTTTTCTTTCAAAGAGGCACTTAATCACCAAATCTTTATGTTAATATAAAATATAAAAGTTGTTGCCCCACCCGTTTTGGTAAAAATCGGCCAAATATCACGAAAAAAGATCGTATTAAAAACCGGAGAAAAAATCGTAAAAGTTACGATTCTAATAAGAAAATATTTTTTCAAAGGTCTCTTAAATCAAACATATATGATTTCAGTGATTTTACACGTTCCTATAAAGTTTCATCAATATCGAGTAGCCGTTTGCCAAATTATCACGAAAATATCGCACGAAATCGAAAAAATTGTAAAAGTACGATATTTATGAGAAACTATTTCTTCGATTGTACCCAAAGACAATACAGCTCTAATTTCAGAGATGCGAAGTGTACTCCAATATTCATCAAGATCGCATATGGCCGTTCGCCCGGTAAGAGCGAACAAACAGACAAAAAACTAAACAAAAACAATAAACACCGCCTATTTTGCTGGGGTTAACGTAAAGTAAAAATCAACAAAAACGCAAAGTCAAATTGAAGTCTTCCGCTTCGCTCATCCAATAAAAGTAAACTTAATTTTTTTTTAAGTAACCGTAATTAAAAAAGGAAAAATCGTAATATTAAATTTTTAATAAGAAATAATTATTCGATTGCGTACCAAATTTCACACGAATGTATTAATTCATAAAATTAAGGTTCTGTGAAAAATTCATTACAATAGGAGAGAGCATGTAGGGGTTATAGTCAAAAGAATTGTTTTAAAAAGAAAAAACGTAAAATTTTCGATTTTCTATGAGAAAAGTTTTCGATTGCCTCAAATTTCACCGAATGCCTAAATCACAAAATTATAGGTTTGTGTAAAAAAATCATTAAAGGGCTAAAAACCGATAAATTATTTTTACGGCGTCATCTATAGCACATACACACTTAAATGACCGTTTGAAAAATTCTATTTTGTCCTGGGAGTTAACACGAATTTTTAATTTTTTTTATCCAGAAATTGCGAAGATTGATGTGTGAAAATTTCTTAAACGGCTTTAACCGCTTCTTTTGATTCAATAGATTACTAGAGCATAGTACCAATCTGAAAAATGCCCCTTTATAACATCGTGTCTTGAAACTGGCCCAAAATATACCCTCAAACACTCAAAATATGCAATCCAAAATCCACACCCCATCTTGTAATCAGCATATTTTGGACCGAAACTGCTTGCCAAATTACAAAACGAAATATAGAGAATTTGCAGAGAGCTGTAGATTAGTCAATAATGACCACTTTTTGGATCGAAATCCTCCAAGTCACGGGGCATATAAGATCGTACCTATGTTATTTCTTATGGGAGATTTTTGCCGATGGGACCTTTTTAACTCGAAAAATGTCCTGTTTGACAATTTTTTGGGAGGTCATGGTGGCCCAGTAATTTTTCTGTTAATGCTTAATTCATTACTAAGTTATAGCCTGAATGAAATATTTTTTTTTTAGGTGTAGCGGTAAATACCCTTTAAAATAGGATAAAGCATGTAGGGTTAACTAGGAAAACGCTTAAGTCCGCCGCGTTGTTGAATGAGCGTAAGGGGCATGAGCTGCATGTGTATATGCGGATTTCTGTTGTTCTGTGAAAAAAAATCATGACGAAGTTGAAATTTTTTTTTTAATTAATTTAAATAATAAAAAATAAACTTTAGTTTTTAATTTTTTTTAATTAATCGTAATTTAAAAAAACGAAAAAAAAAAAATAAAATTGTGAATTTCATAAAAAATAATTATTCGATTGCGCTCAAATTTCATACGAATATATTAATTCATAAAATTAAGGTTCTGTGAAAAAATCATTACAATCGGATAAAGCATGTAGGTGTTATAAGACGTGAAATTTTTTTAAAAATCGAAAAAAATCGTAAAATTGCGATTTTTATGAGAAAAAATTTTCCGATTGCGCTCAAAAACGTGTCAGTTTCTAAGTTTAGAGATTTCGAAGGCCTCCATAAAATTTCATCGCAATCGGAGTATCGGTTTAGCCGGAATCAGACAAAATACAAAACGAAAAAATGAAAAAAAAAAAAACATTTTGGATTTTTTTCTCCAGTGTAGTAGAATGGAATCTTCGCTTCGCTCGCTACGCTCATCCAAAAAACTCAAATCAACGTTTATATAATTTATAGAAGAATATCTATATATTGCAGATACTTTTACCGATATCTGGAACTTATGCAAATTCCCAATTATTTGGAATACAATCGAATAACTATAACTAACCAAAACCTTATTTTATAAATTCTTCAATTTTCTAATGGGTGGGTAAGGGGGGGGAGGGGTGATACTTGGCCATCTCCTGAATTTCAGGATTCTGACAAGAACTACCACCTTGTCCCTGGGTTTCGACGCTGCTTTGTATATGTATGTCTCATGTGTCGTTCGGTGCTTGGCATTACTCTTCCTGCAGTTCAGATATGTGTTACCATGTGCTCCTATCAATGTTAACACCAGCCTGGCAAGTTGTCCTAGCCCTTCAATAATGCCTGGCAAGTTGTCCTAGCCTGTTAGTGACGTCACACTGTAGCCTGGCAAATTGTACTAGCCCTTCATTTATGCCTGGCAAGTTGTCCTAGCCCCTCCGTGACGTCACACTCTAGCCTGGCAAGTTGTCCTAGCCCCACCGTGACCTCATACACTTGCCTGGCAAATTGTCCTAGCCCCTCAAAATAGACCCTGGCAAATTGTCCGCCTGGCAAATCGTCCGTGATTCGAATAAGGACGAGGTTGGTCGAATCTTCACACAATTCGTTCCAGATTTGTCCGCTCACGGTGCTCGTTGTATGAACGCTCGGTGCCTATAGAGTATAGAGTGCACATTGCTCGGAGTATTCAACAGAATGGGAAAGGTATTATAATCGTTTGTCATTATAACGAACGTAGCTGCAAAGAATATCAGAGCTATTGTACATTAATGTGACAGTTCGCAAAGTCACATACGTGTGTGTATATATAGAGCATCGTCAAAGTATTCAAACACATTTTCATCTGACCTGTTTTCATCAGCACTCTTTAAACAATTTTCAAGGAAATCTTTCATTTAAGATTGTCTTGACTAAAAAGATTTTTGTGTAGCCAAGCTTAATTTAAAAGTAAGAGTTTGTTTTCTGTCTCCAAACCTTGGTTTATCAAAAAATGTTGCAATAGCATACTATAAATATATTATTGGTCGGTTTTCCGAAAACTGTTAATAACCTCCGCTCATCAGCTGTCTGTATTGTTCGAATCTAGCTTCCAAATTGTCAATTTGAAACCTTTCAAGTAAAATGTACTTGCAATGCTGTTTGGAACTAAGCTTTGTTGGAAACGAAAATAGTAGAGTAGAGTAGATTTTCTTTATTCACCTAGACTAATACAGTCATGGTACAAGTGTACACCTCTTCGTGAAGAGGGAGTGAATAGTTCCTAAGGCTAAAACATTTCATGTGAACCTAGTTTTAGGTATAGCACTAGTTTACTTGTAAAGGGTAATAAAATAAGAAATAATAATAATATGAAATTTGGGATAAATTATTATATATAATTGTAGCATATGGTATGATATAATGATTGATTTAATTATTGATTGATAATAAATGAAAAAGATACGTGTAGGGAATGACCATGGCCATGACCATAATGACCGGATACTATGCATACAGCTAAGAATGGAGAACTTTGAAGGGAATTTTATTTACTTCCTTATCTTTTTTTGTATAGGATGTAAACTTACTAGGCATCAAAGTGCCGGGAATGCCAAGGAATAAAATAAAATTTTGAGATTTTGTACTGCGCGTAATGCTACAGCATAGCGCGTCGTACGTCACAGCGGAGATCGCGAGCCAGTTGCACGCCTGGAGAGCGCAGCGATACATAGAGACGGCCTTGTTATAACGCACTAGCACACTAACAGTAACACACACTAGCACACTAATAGTAACACACACTAGCACACAAATAGTAACACTCACTAGCATACTAATAGTAACACACACTAGCACACTAATAGTAATACACACTAGCACACTAACAGTAACACACACTAGCACACTAATAGTAACACACACTAGCATACTAATAGTAACACTCACTAGCACACTAATAGTAACACACACTAGCATACTAATAGTAACACACACTAGCATACTAATAGTAACACACACTAGCATACTAATAGTAACACACGCAAGCACACTAATAGTAACACACACTAGCAACTAATAGTAATGCGCACAATCACACTCACAGTTGGAGATGCTGTGTTTACGGATAGCCAGAGTTTCATGTCAATGTGGTATTATTAGGTATACAATCGGCCTCTCTAAAAGGTAGCTTCTGATGTCATTCCATTCAAATGGGAAGATTAAAAAAATCAAATGTGAATACAGGAAAAAAAATCTGAAAAAAAGACTCGGGAAGAGTAATTTTTTTAAACTAACATAACACTCTAAAAAAAAAAGGAGAAAATAACTTTTGATGCTAATTTCTCTTTCAATTAATTAGCCCAACACAGGTGTCACCACTCCTCTTAAGACCCCGACTTTTGTTGCAGCAAAACATCTCCTTTATCGTCGACATGGACTTGCACTTTGACACGCCTGGTGCGAACCTGTTGCGAGGTAACATGATGGTGGAGCTGCGTGTGTTCGGTGGCGAAGAGTTGTTGTTCTGCCACATCGCCCACGGGGTGGTCACCAAGGATACACTCAACTAAAAACAAGGTGGTCCCAACGAATCAATGCAGGTGGCTCGAAATTGTTTTCCCAACAAAACAACTTTGTCAACTCTATTCACGCTAGCTCAGCGTGGATCTTCCACACGGACGAACTCTGTGATCTAGCTCAGATAGTTTTTGCTTGCGTTGGTAAAAGATATTTCTCTTTCATACACAAAGGCGAAATCCATTTTACCGCACATTCATTCTACCCCCATCACTACCAAGCATCTGCATTCTTTCGTTGGAGCAAGTATATTTCCTTCTTTTCCCCTTCAGAACTAGATAGAACTAGATAGAACAGTTGTTCACTTGCACAATCAAAATTGAGTATTTTTCTTATGTATTAAGAACTATTTGCTTCATATTTTAAAATTCCTGTGTTTTAATAAAATAAGTTAATGCGATAAAGCTGTGTTTTATTTCTTTTCAAATATAACCGTCATATAAGAACCATTTCCTTTTTGCTCTCTTCATTCATTCACGGCAAATAACTCTCGTCTCGTGAACAAATAGCTTCAAATTTGATTTCATTTTATATTCCATAATATTTTTGACATTTTTTTAACATTTAAAAAATATAATACGATCCTTTAAAATTCAATAATTATTTTGGGATCCCGACTTTGGAAAAAATATAATAGTGTTCGATCGCCGTTCAGCAAGAATCATAGGAAATAAGAAATTATCGTTTTGCAAAGTAGCTCAAGGGAGGATTGGAGGCCCTATACCCGCCATGTTAAAAAATGTACCTTCCAAATATTTATATCAAAATATATTACTGTTACAACTCTCTTTTTTTTCTTATAATGGTGCATACTTACTACATAATATATAATGTTTAAATATTTGGGATCTAACTTAATTAAATTATTTTATAATTTTTTTACACTTCCTTGTGTGCTCTATTTTTTATTTCAAAGAATTTATTACTTCACTATCATACCATGGCGCATATTTACAGGGGTTTAACTTTACGGTTGGTACACTATCATTTATAGCCATGTTGAGGTGATTAGAGAATGTCTCACAACAATCAGTAACATCATGAGACTTCTCTAAATCATTCCACGGGCAGTTATTCAGGGTTTCAACGAGCTTGTTAAGGTCAACCTTTTTCCAATTTAGCTTATTTTAAGGTGATGACTGAAACCGCTTTCCCGTGGTCTTGACATTTATTTATTTATTTATTTATTTATTTATTATTTATTTATCGTCTATCCTATTCAGTTATAAGAACTGATTTACAAAGGAGGACTACTAAATAAATCTAATTACATAGATGCAGAAACTACAATAAACTACATTTAACTACATATTTGAAATAGTAGCATTACAACAACAATGCATTTAAACACAACAATATTGTTAACAAATAAACATGATATGTGTGGCTCGTTGGTCTTGTGGTTAGCGTATCTGCTTCCAATGCAGAAGGTCCAGGGTTCGATTCCCGCTCAAGTCAGAAGTTTTTTAACTTCTGATTTGGACTTAAGTCCATCAGTTATTGTCTTAGGAGTTTGTAAACGGTGACTTTGGAGCCGTCCTAGCAACGAAGCACATAATAAATTCAGAGTTGTTCTGAATCGGCCTTGTTGATTCTGGCGTTGATTCGCGGGTGTTCGCACTGTCCATACCACTGATTGCTTTATTTCCTATTAAAAATATCGATCTTTGGTTGGTTATCGCTCACTCGTCGATTGCGTCGGGGCCTACAGGGTTGGCTTGTTCGCTTTGATTATCTGTCCCCCACTGAAAATCAGTTATACAACTGAGTGGGTAGACTCTAAATACAATTTATTTATTTATTTTATTTATATTAAATGTATTTAATGAATGAATCAAATATAAAAAAGGGTGGGGAATGAAAAGAAAAGAAAAAAAAAGAAGGAAGGAAGGAAGGAAGGAAGGAAGGAAGGAAGGAAAAAGAAAAGAAAAGAAAAGAAAAGAAAAGAAAAGAAAAGAAAAGAAAAGAAAAGAAAAGAAAAGAAAAAAAAAAAAACATTAAAAATGAAAAACTAAAAGAAAAAACTAATTTATTAGACGATCCCACTCAAACGAATATGAGGTTTGCCAAAAATCAGGAACAGCAAATCAGGGAGTATAATCAAAAAACTTTCGCGGAAGAAACCACCGAACGCGAATCTTTATTCTTGTGTTCAATCTTCATTTTTGTGTTCAAATCTTGATAACAGTTTAGTCCAAAAAATCTTGACTCTAATATATAATTATACCAGATATATAATTATTTAAAAATTATTCATGTCAAAAACTGATCACAGCAATGATACAGGACACCTAACTCAAGTTTCAAGCTCCATCAGTGGGCGGTAACCAGACAATCTAGTCAAAAAAAAAATTGAAAATACATTGATTATATCATAATCAAAGCAAAAATTAACAAACTAAGAGAAAAGCAAAATCATTAATAAGAACTTATGAAGGTAAATTAACATTACACAAATACACAGACAAAAACCTACAAATAACTAGTACTAGGAAAACGCTTTAGTCCCGCCGCGTTTTTGGATGAGCGTAATTGGTGCATTGAGCTGCCATGTGTTACGCGGATTTTCTGTTGTTCTGTGAAAAAATCATTACTTAGTCGAAGATTTTTTTTTAATTAAATTAAATTAAATAAAAAAATAACTTAATTTTTTTAATTAATCGTAATTTTTAACAAAGAAAAAAATCGTAAAATTGCAATTTTCATAAGAAATAAATATTTGATTGCGCTCAAATTTAACACGAATATATTAATTCATGAAATTAAGGTTCTGTGAAAAAATAATTTTAATAGGATAAAGCATGTATGTGTAATAAGTCAAAGAATTGTTTTAAAAAGAAAAAACCCGTAAAATTTCGATTTTCATGAGAAATAATTTTTCGATTACGCTCAAATTTCGCACGAATATCTTAATTCATGAAATTAAGGTTCTGTGAAAAAATCATTACAATCGGTTAAAGCATGTAGGTGTTATAAGTCGAAGAAAGTTTTTAAAAATCGAAAAAAATCGTAAACTTGCGTTTTTTATGAGAAAAAATTTCCCGATTGCGCTCAAAAACGTGGCAGTTCAGAGATTTCGAAGGCCTCCATGAAATTTCATCGCAATCGGAGTATCGGTTTTGCCGGAATCGTGCTAACAAACAGACAAAAATACAAAAAGAAAGAAAAAAAAAACATTCCGGATTTTTTTCTCCAGTGTAGAGAAATGGAATCTTCGCTTCGCTCGCTTCGCTCGCTACGCTCATCCAAAAAAATCAATTCTTTGCTCTTTGATTCATTATCATTGCATCAATTTTACTTTTAAATTGTACAATTCCTAGATCAGTACACTGGCTTCAAATATCATAAGAAATTGAATTCCAAAAGGATACGCCTCTGTACATTAATGACTTTCTAAATGCGTCAGAATTTAATCTAGGAACTTCCAATGAGTTAATAAAAGTTGAATTTCTATCACGATCAACAATTTTAAAAATATTGGGTAGAATACCTAAAAACATATCTTTCAATACTTTGTATGTATTTACCAGCACGCTATACTTCATCCTTTCCTCAATCGTGAAACAGACTGCAAATCTTGGCTCAAGGGAAATGGATCAAACAGATGGTCAATTCTCTTCTGGAGTACAACATACTCAGTAGAAGGTCTTACTGCCCAAACCACTAAGCAATAATCAATAACAGAGTGAATATCTAGGGCGACGGTCGTCGCCCGGCAGACAAGCGCATGCGACTGCTTAGGCGACACGAACTCCAGCCCTATATACAGCTACGAGAGTTGGGGGGTTTTTAGCTATCTGCACACGCCGCCCCGAAAGAGTTACAATCTTGAAACTCGGTATATAACCTGGTATGTGGTCCATGACATACAAAAAAAAATCAACCCGATCCGACAACTCGTTCTGTGTTAAAAAAGGCTCTCAACATCGTCAAATTCCTTTCGGCTGGCTGGTGGCTGGCTGGGTGGCTGGCTGGCTGGTGGCTGGCTGGCTAGCTAGTTCTCCGCGGAGATTAATTTAGCCTACAGAGAAAACGGTAAATCTTAGAACTATGAAACTTGTATGTATGTATGTACTTCAGACGCAGTGACGTTTGCTTTCAAAACCAAAATCGGGTAACAGGGACCGGAGAAAATCAAAATTTGGATGATAATCAAAACGCGTAATTACCAAGGCGTGGTAATTTGTACAAACTTGAAATTAAACATGCTATTAACCATTTTAAATATCTTGCGTCCAAAACACAAAGGGCTAAATTGGGGATGACCATGGGCCCAAAAATGACAAAAAACATATTTGAACTTTAAGTAATGAATCATTCAAAGAAAACGCTACAACTGAGATGTTTCAAACGTGGAATACATTTTGATATCTCTCATTCTTTATCACTTTTGAATATGGAAAGCAAAATTGGGTAACGGGTACCGGAGAAAATCAAAATTATCAAAAGTAGGTAATTCCGTACTCTTAAGAATAATACGCTTTACCGAGAAAACGGTTCATCTTCGAACTTTGAAGCTTGGGCCACACTCAGATGTACCTCATAATATGTAGTACCGGGTGTTTCAGTAGGTGGACCGCGCTGGCTGCTGTCGGCTTCCCTCGAGTTCGAGCGCTCGAAGTCCTTGCACCTCTCCACAGACCACAGCTCGCCATCTATGATTAGCTTATCATATCGGAGGAAAGCATAGCACCCCTGTATTTGGCCGCTATCAAATGAGTTTTGAGGTAATCTCGAGCGCGCTTTACCTCGTTGGAGAAGTCCTCGGAGATGGCGAGCATGGTGCCTCGGAGTTTTCGCGACTCATTGAGGATCGCAGCTTTTGTTTTGAAGCTGAAAACCCTTAAAAACAATTGGTCGTTCCCAGCTCTGGCCCCAACACGATGAGCTCGCTCAATCTCCCAGTCCTTGGACATGTCCAAGAACTTCCCTGACCTTGGCCTCGGACATAGCCCGGGTCTCTCTATCGTCCTCTGGACAGTCGTAGAGTACGAGATTGTTCCGCCTAGATTGATTTTCTGGGTAATCTACCTTCCCCAACAAAGTCGCACTAGGCTGGAAAGGGACTCGTTCTTAGCCCTTAGCTCGAGGACGCCACTGTTGTGTCCACTTTACCCATTAAAATCTCCCACCATTATCCACCGCCATGCTAATCTCATGCTGCCGACTTCCCAACTGGATGGACAGGAAGTATATTGTAGGATGATGGCTACGAGCAAGGAATAAAATGACGGAATATCCAAACATAAAATGCAGTGTTTATTACAAACCCGAATCAAATCCACAACATTGGCGACGAGGATGGGATTCTAAAATATGTCTAGATTTACCCTCAAAAATAGATCCGTCGAAATATCCTGAGTTCTCAATAAAAGGGGGGTAAGAAAGACCACTTTTTTGGCTAGGTTCTGGTTGGTCTTAAGTCATCACTGCAGACGCAACTTTTAACAAATTTACTCGACCTAGGCCTAGGCCTTTGCTACATCTAGCATTGGTAAGCCTAAAGTCGATAAATAAAAAGTGAAATACAAACATTCAACATGGCAATGCCAGGCCAAAAATTGCACGCCGTTTCAAGGATGCAGCCAACCCAACGTTGGTGTACTCTGGAACAAGTGGGTCTCGCGTTTTGACACGTACCTTGAAGCTTTAGACATTACAGCACCTACTAGAAAGAAAGCCCTCCTACTAACATGCGCAGGAGAAGAGGTACATGATATTTTCAACACATTGCCAGAGCCTACAATCGTAGTGGATGGTTGGAGCAGAACCGCCAGACGTCTATGAGGTAGCTAAACGAAAACTTAGCATAAAATTCTCTCCACAAACTAACTTTAAAAGATAGAGCTTTATCAATTCAGACAAGCCCGTCCATCAGAAGGAGAATCATTGACCAATTTCACTCAACCCTTCTGAAACTAGCGGCAACCTGCAACTTCCAAGACGTAGGCCGAGAAATCAAAAGTCAAATAATTCTACACTGGACTCCACGTCTACGCAGGTATGCATTACGTCCACGCCGACGCAAGCCTAGAAAATCTCCTGGCTAAAGGACGTCTACAGGAAATGACTGAGCAGAGGGCTACTTCCTGGAGGAGCAGGTCACTCAAGCAGCAGCCCAACAGGTGAGAGCCATTTCAAAGCCACAAGGCAACAATAATCATACAGACAGTAGGCTTAAAAAACAGCTATCATAACAAGGCAGGCTCACAAAATAAATTTTCACAAAAATCTTTTGATAGGCCTAAACCTAAGCCTAAGCAGACAAGCCAGGCAAGTAACCTGCCTCAAGACAGCCCGGAGAGAACATGTTTCAACTGTGTTTACCTTGGCCACACACAAAAGGACAATCTTCATGTCCAGCTCGCGGTAAGTCATGCAACAAAGCAAGAAAGCCAATCACTTCGCATCTGTTTGCCAGTCTGTTGCTGAACAAACCAGACTACCACTTGTAACAATGAAAACTCAGGTTCAGATGAATCCACCTTCCATCTCTCAGCAAATGAAAAAAACAACAAATGTATAAAAAATCAATGTTAGGGTTTAAAATAACACACCATTCATGTTCATGGTGACACTGGTACCCCCGGTAACTTAATTTCTAAATCGATTCTTTGCCAATTCAATCACCCGTGACTCTCCAAAAGACCAACACGAGAATCTTTCCTTATGGCAGCAATACCAGTCTGGAATAATAGGTCAATTCAATGCCGCACTCGTTCATCAGTCAACGGAGATACAAACTAGCGTATACGTGGTGCGTGGCAAGACTGAAAGCCCTTCTAAGCTGCCAAGACTCTTAGCCCTAGGCTTAATAACTTCACATGGCAATAGGAAAAGATAAGCCTAATCTTGTTGAAACCTATGCAAAGCAGTTCCTGATTGTTCACGGGAATAGGTAAACTGAAAAATTCTCAAATTCAGCTACACATTGACCCTGCAGTCCCTCCAGTAGCACAGAAACATCGTCGAGTTCCATTCCATGTTCGGAAACTGGTTGAAGCGGAAATCAGAGACTCGAAGAGGCGATATCACGAGACAGTTGACGGTCCTACACCTTGGGGTTTCACCGGTGGTAATTGTACCCAAACCACACAACCCGGGAGCCGTCCGACTGTGGGGTAGACATGCGTCTACCGAACCAAGCCATCAAGAGGGTAAGACATGTGACGCCCACTATTGAAGCCTGATTTTTTCATTAAATGGAGCCGCTTACTTCTCAAAACTTGACCTAAATGATGGATATCATCAGTTAGAGCTAAATCCTGAATCTCGATCAATAACTACATTCTCAACCCATGTCGGACTCAGACGTTACAAGCGGGCTAAACTTCGGATCAATTCGGCAGCCGAAACGTCCAGGATGAAATCAGACAGACATTCGCAAACATTGACAACGTCATGAACGTCAGCGATGACATCTTGGTCTATGGAAAAACTAAAGACGAACATGACGTAGCTCTGACACAAGTGTTACGCCGCTGTCAAACAGTCGGTTTAACTCTGAACAAAAAAAAGTGCCAGTTTGCAAAAGACAGAACTGATCTTCTTTGGCCATATCTTCCTCAGCCAAAGGACTACAAGTTGACCCATCAAAGATATTAGCTTTTCTCACTCTTGAGAACCCAACAAACCCAACAGAGGTTCGAAGTCTGCTAGGCATGATCAACTACTTTTGGCAGATTCGTGCCCGATCTAGCAGAGAAAACAAAACCGTTACGCGAGCTAAATGAACATGCACGTGAATGGTTATGGGAAAACAAACACCAAGTCGCGTTTGACAACCTAAACAAATGCTTGCATCCACCAAAGCATTAGCGTACTATGACATAAACAAGGAAGTTCATATCCAGTTGACGCAGGACCAAACGGACTGGGAGCTATCCTTTCACAATGCGAAGAACAAGGTGAACCAGACGTCGTAGCATATGCTAGCCGTGCACTTACCAAAAATTGAAGAACGTTATTCCCAAAATTGAAAAAGAAACATTGGCCGCTGTATGGGCAGTGGAACACTTTCGTCTCTTACGTCTCCCGGAAACCAAGTTTTCTCTGCACACCGACTCGCAACCGCTAGTATCTCTCTTGAATAATCCTAAGTCAAACCCATCCGCACGCATAGAACGGTTACTCCTCCGTGTGCAGGCATACAACTTTCAAACAGTTCATTTAAGTTGGAAAACTCAACCCCTCTGATTACATGTCAAGGCACCCCTTGCCCTTCCAGAAACGGGATCCAGAACGAAAGCCCTTCCCGATGAGTATTTTGAACTTCTTGACACAAACATCTTGCCCAAAAGCTATGTCAGTTGGAGAAGTTGCTACTGAACTGAGAAGGATGTAATACTGCAGCTCCTCGCCACTGCACTTCAAACCCAACCAGAAAAGTCTCGTCTCTGGGAGGCCAAGGAACTGGAGCCATATCGCCATCTAAAAAACGAGCTTACTGTCGGAAACAAAATCATTCTTCGAGGAACCAAAATTGTATTACCTACTTCCCTACAAGACCAAGCAATCGAACTTGCCCACCAAGGTCACCGCGGGATCCTGAAAACCAAACAGCTGCTCAGAGAAAAGGTTTGGTTCCCAAAAATAGACGCCAAAGTCGACCAAGCTGTTAAACACTGCGTACCTTGTCAATTGATCACCAAAGAAAAGTTTTTTAGAGGTCCAATACAACCAACAAAATACCAGACAAAACCCCTGGGAAAATCTTGCAATTGACTTCGATGGACCATACCCGAACGGGATGTACCTGGCTGTTATCACAGACGAATACTCGAGATACCCTTTTGTCGAGCGTGTCTCTTCAACCAGCTCGAAACAGTGATTCCTATTCTGGACAAACTCTTCTGTCAGTTTCGGGGCTGCCCCTTCAGATTAAAAAATGATAAAGGCCCTCCGTTCAACGGCTATGAATTTCACCAATTTCTTGCCGAAACCCCAAGATAAAGCATCATCGAGTAACACCGCTATGGCCCGAAGCCAACGGAATGGGAGAACGTGCAGTAGGGTCTCTTAGAAAAACAGTACAAGCAGCTTACCTAGAGAAAAAGGATGTCCCCAAACAGAAATCAACAAATATCTGATGAACTATCGTGCTACTCCCCCACTCTACTACCAACAAGACCCCGTTCAAACTTTTTATTGGAAGAAACATGAACACAACGTTTCCAAGTTTCAAGAAAGAGCGATACAAAAAACTTGCGAAGTAAGACAAAGAGATGAAGCAGAAAAAGCTAAATCCAAATTGTATGCCGACAAGAAACGACACGTCAAAGAACATCATTTCGAGAGAGGGATACAGTTATCTGCAAACAACAGAAGCAAAAAAAAACTGACGCCATCTTACAACCCCCGAACCCCTGACAATAACTGAAGTCCAAGGGTCCCGGATAGTCGCACAAAGAGGAAAACAACAAGTCAGAAGAGACGCCTCCTTCTTCAAGCGTTCAAAGCGCCAAGCGACTACAGTCCCACGCCAAACAAAAACAATGCTGAAGTAGACTCCAACGAAGATGATGGGCCGTCACCGCTGCTTCTCCCAATCCTGTGTGGTATGTTCCACAAAACCTACCGTCTGATGTCATCAACGTTATTCCACCTGCTGAGCCTCCAGGCAGGGTAGCTGACAATGCAGAAGTGCACGACATAGACGTACCGGTAGCAGAAGAAGATCTCGCTGAGCAACAATGGTAGAAGACGGTCCAAACAGACGACGCACCCCAGAGGAAAAAGAAGAAACCTTTCCACCTCCTTGATTTTGTCACTGAATAATTATATTACAAAAGTCATTATCTTCATTATCATCTCATTATCGTCATCATTATCTTTAATACTTCAAGCTTTTCTTTCACTTAAGACCTTACTTACATATTATTAATCCATCTTAATATCTTTTTAATCAAAGTTGCATCTTATTAATCAAAGAAGGGAGGAATGTTGTGTCCACTTTACCCATTCAAATCTCCACCATTATCCACCGCCATGCTAATCTCATGCCTGCCGACTTCCCAACTGGATGGACAGGAAGTAGTATTGTAGGATGATGGCTACGAGCAAGGAATAAAATGACGGAATATCCAAACATATAATGCAGTGTTTATTACGAACCCGAATCAAATCCACAACAGCCACTTTCAAGGCTCGCAACTTTGGTATGTACGAACTGTTTAATGTCGGACAGATTGCGGTTGGTGTTCGAGATCTCATTAAACAGTTGCTTCACTGAAGTATTTGTGTCAGTGACGACGGCTAGAATGTCATTTGAATTTTCCATTGTAGAAATAACGGTAGTAGCAGTAGCAATAAAAGCAAAAAACACGAAACTTAGACAGAATTTAACACTATAAGAAACTTATTTTACGTCACCCTGTAGGGATTTCAGCGGGAAGACACAACGCGCACGACCGTACCGACGCTAGATTTATAAACACGAGTACACCTACAAAGATATCGATATGACGTAAAAGTAATCGAGATCTCAACACGCACGAGATAATGACACAAAATTTGATACCAGTCTCAACGAAAACTTATCAGAATAACCCAACTTTACTGTAACATAAACACAGAGCCGACGTTAAGCACTGTTCTCACTCTGTGGCTCTGTCGCGCCTATGGATTGGATAGGCCTCATTCAAAGATAATCTGATGTCATTTGTTCCGAATGAAAATATAAAGAAAACAAAGATGAAAACTAATTTAAAACTCAGCAAAAAACGTCAGTAGAATATTAATTTGTGAAAAAGTAATTTTTGAAAATTAATAATATATTTCATTTACTTGGGAGTTTTCTTGTGAAATTAACTTAACACTAACTAATTTCCATTTTCAAGTAGTTTTACTCAAGCCTTGTGAAACTGACACCATTCCTCTTATGAACCCGACATATTATGTTTCAGCAAAACATCACGTTTCACGTCGAATACGACCTGCATAAGGACATTCACGTCGAATACGACCTGCATAAGGACATAAAATACTGGAGGTGCGCTCGTACGACCGCGATGAGTTGATATATTGCACCATCATCCATGGTATGGTGGTGAATGATTTATTGAATTAACTACACTTTCTTTCTTACTTTTCGACTGGATAAGTGTTTGAATGATCACAACAATATCAAAATATTAATAATGTCACAGTTACTCACTTGCACAAGCAAAATTTCTCATTTTTCAGACGTTTGAAGAACGATTTTACTAGTCTTAAAATGTATGTGTTTAATAATATAAGAAACTGTATTTTATTGTGTATAAAGCTGTGTTTGAATATATTATAACCGTGATTAGATTCATTTTCATTTCGCCCTTACAGTTATTTATTTGTGGAAAATATATTTGAGACACGTGAGAAAATAGCGCCAGTTTTCATTTTATTCATTGTATATTCCAGATGAATTTTTATTCCCTTCTCTTTTATCATTTTCGTCATTTAAACTTGTATCATAAAATTTTATTATTTATTATCTTGAATTCCATATTAAATGCTGGGGTACCGATAGTAAAAAATAAATAATGGTAAACGATCCTTGTAAATAGTATATTGCTTTAAAGCGTCCTAACGAATTAAATACGTCTGACGTGCAAGAATTCTTACACGATCAACAGAAATAAGATCAAAAATGGCCAAATTATATACCCTTCCAGATTTGCGCAATCATCAAACCAACTTACACTGCCCTCTGAATAAAGTTCCTTGCAATGCATGCATGCATGCAAAATGGGTTAAACTAGAAATAATTAAAATTTGAACATTTGAACATTATAAAATTGATTGCGAGAGTGGTCTACCCCATAGAACGTGTGTACCTGTCACCCGCAACGCGCATTACTTAATAATATAGAAACATTGTCAAGAATCTAAGGTTGTAGCCGCAAGGCAGTTTAAGTAATGAATGTAAAGTGCGAGAGGGTACATAAGTTTACCCTTCTTTAATATCAATACTTTTGAATCTGTAAGTCTTGGCTGCCATCTTCTCTTACAAGTTTATTGCATGGTCTGCGCTAGATGATCAAAATACAAAACAGACAAAAAAACAGACAATGGTTTCAATAACTGTTTGGTTAATATTGTAACAAACCGGCCTAGTGAGCATAGCTACACATGCCAATTTGCTACAATATTACAAACGTCTACACATAGTGTTGTTGCCGTCCCTACCTTTCTAATTAAACCATTTATAAACTGGTCCTTTCAGGGTTACTGACAAGGAATGTGCGTGGGTCTGGTCTATGAAAGCCACAGAGCCAGGTAGTGATAGTTGACCAGGCTAGTTCGTTCTTAGGAATTCCTGCATAGCTAATCAGGTAATTTAGCAACTTGGCCGATCTAAAGGTTACTGACGAAGAATGTGGTTGTGTTGTTGTTTCGCACACAGGTCTGGCATTCAGCCAAGGTCAACTAGTTTTGAGCACTATGCTTTACCAGCAATGTCAACTAGTGCATGGTGTACTTTGTACACTGTGCATTGACTAGCTCTTTACTTAGTGTGTATTTCTTAGTAGCAACATAGTATGCGAGTATTCAACCAACACATGCACATAAGCCTAACTGGGCCAGAGTGTTAACAAGCTAACTATTTTGCTTGGCTAAGCTTGGTTCGTTCCTACAAGTCTACACACAATATTGCGTCTATTTCTAGCATTTATAATGAGTTGATTTAGAAACTCACTCTCACCAAGGCTACTAACCAAATTTGACATTGAACTTTAGCAACACAAGTCTCCACAGTTGTGTGTGCCTTATATTGCTCAACTATCTAAGCAAAGACAACTAGTTGTACCCAGTGGTTACAGGCTTGCATTACACAAGTACAGCTAGTACAGGCTTGCGTACAGTAACTTAACTCGTTATACATTTTAGAGCAATCCTCTAACAAAGCAGCCAATTAGTCTTTGAATAAAGCCACATCCGGTGTTGGTCGCCTAGCTCGCATTCGAAGACGAGACCACCCAAGATCCAATTATAATTGGCTAAATACTGAGAACTCGCCGTCCAGTTTAGAAGGGGACCTCGAAGGTCACCACTTCCTTTCTAAAAACATAATAACTTGAGCCCGTCACGAGGCTACATGAGCCCCTCACGAGGCTACATCTTAATGGGACCGCACCTCTAAGTCTGACACAGCCAGGATAGGACGGTCGCCAGTGATTGGTCCAAGTGGGCGACGCCTAGACCTGTGACGTAGCTAGGGCTTGGGTATATAAGGAGCGTGCCTGCTAGCAAAGCTCTATGCTCTTCTCGGCTCTCAACTCGGTTCTCTCGTTCATCTCTCAGCTTGGTCAGCTCTTGGCTCACCATGGACACAGGCTTCACAGTCTACTGAGGCTCTTCAAGCAACATGTCACTTACAGTTTTTCTTGGAGCTTCACTCACTTTCTACATTGCCTTTGAGCATTAATTGTGTTTAATAAGACGCTGGGAACTCTGGTGAGTGGAACTCAAACCTTATTATGTATTGTACTATTTCTGTGTAATCTTGAATTAGGGAATAATTGTATTCTGTGTATTAACCATGCCTAGACTCATAAGCCGGGAATATTCCCAGAATGTAGGGGATGCGATTATAGTAAATTAGCACAAGCTTAATTGTTAGACTCTTACCTAAATAACCAAACCAGGCTCTAAAAAGTGTACAATCATGAGTGTCTTATTAATTAAATATTACAAATGTAATTAACTTCAGTGTTATTGTCCTCTTCCTTCAGTCATCATTCTCATTGATCCACCAGAGGTTTCATACCTCTAATTAAAAAGATAACGATACCTTTCAAATGTCAATCAAGTGTTTTTACCAAAGGGCCTAGATTGAACCCTATACAAACTCAATCTTGGTGGAGGCGTACGTAACCGGCTGCTGGTTTGGGAAGGCAATTCGTTGTCTTCTCCCGCCATACCGTTACACATGGTGGAGTCTTGCCGGGTAAATAATCAAGTATTAAATCCTGGAGTTCAGTGATGAGATGAATGAAAGAGGAGATAAAACAATGTTACAGTGTTTTTGCTTTAAGTCATGTCAAATATTAGGGAAACCCCCGAGCTGTTAATAGAGGTAGAGAGTGATATAGATATTGGGACTAGAAGACACCTCTCACAGGCAGACCTAACAAGTGATTCAGATAATAGTGAATTCATACCACAAGTGCCAAATAATTCTTTTCGCGACAATACTCGTGTGAACTATAGAATACCAATAGAAGATTTTAATTACGACAGAAATTTAGATAGTGAGAGCAAACCAGATTTGGTAGAAAACTCAAATAATTCAGCTACAAGTGAACATAATATTCATTACGATAATATTAATGAACCAGGTCCGTCAGGGTGTCAGGCAAATACACTTAATGTAATAAATAATTCAGAAACAATTGATAACGAGGTAATTGACCCATTGGTAGCACCTAATCCTACACCAGCTAGCAGTTCAGAAACACCCAGCAGTATAGCAGCAAATCCACCCACAACGCCTAATATTATAAACAGTAATTTGGGAACGCCCAACGAAAGTTCGACCCCAAATTTAATTGTGCGAGAATTAAATTATTCTGACGAGGACAGAACCCCTCAGTATCACGTCTTGCCAGCCACAATGAGCCGACCAATTAGGTACGAACCGATTGTGTTCACTGGCCTCCAAAGTGAAGATGTAGCAGAATTTATACAAAAATATGAAAAAGCCATAATGTTTAACGAATGGAACGCCGCAGAGCAAAGAAGGAATATTGAATTATATTTAGAGGGGACAGCCTATAAATGGTTTAAAAATAAAATACAGCCTGAACACACAGCCAAAGAAGTGTTAACTTTGTTAAAGCAAGTCTTTGAACCGATTGGCAGTAAGGAGAATAATGAGATTAAATTAAGAAACCGGGTGCAACATGAACATGAAGCGTTTACAACGTATTTTTTTGATAAAATCGACTTGTGTCACAAAGTTAACGAAGCAATGACAGAATTAGAAAAGAAGGATCAAATCAAAAAGAGGAATGTTCCCGTGTTATATCGATAAGATGGCGCCTTTTAATTTCACTACACCAGATCAAGTACTCGAACACATGCAAAGATTGCAAATGCGCTTTAATAATAGGGAATTGGCTGGGACGAAAGGTCCCCAAAATGCGTCCACTATAGCAGTAAAATACCCCCATACCTACTGTTGTGTCCACTTTACCCATTCAAATCTCCACCATTATCCACCGCCCATGCTAATTCATGCCTGCCGACTTCCCAACTGGATGGACAGGAAGTAGTATTGTAGGATGATGGCTACGAGCAAGGAATAAAATGACGGAATATCCAAACATAAATGCAGTGTTTTTTACGAACCCGAATCAAATCCACAACTTTGGGGCGACGTAAATGGGATTCTAAAATATGTCTAGAGTATCCTCAAACAAATAGATCCTCGAAATTTATCCTGAGCTTCTCAATAAAACGGGGGTAAGTAAGACCACGTTTTTGGCTAGGTTATGGTTGGTCTTAAGTCATCACTGCAGACGCAACTATTAACAAATTTACTCGACCTGGCCTAGGCCTTGCACATCTAGCATTGGTAAGCCTAAAAGTCGATAATAAAAATTAAAATACAAACTTTTCAACATGGCAATGCCAGGCCTAACTTGCACGCCGTTTCAAGGATGCAGCCAACCCAACGTTGGTGTACTCTGGAACAAGTGGGTCTCGCGTTTTGACACGTACCTTGAAGCTTTAGACATTACAGCACCTACTAGAAAGAAGCCCTCCTACTAACATGCGCAGGAGAAGAGGTACATGATATTTTCAACACATTGCCAGAGCCTACAATGTAGTGGATGTTGGAGCAGAACCGCCAGAACGTCTATGAGGTAGCTAAACCAAACTTAGCAAAAAATTCTCTCCCACAAACTAACGTAGAAGATAGAGCTTAACAATTCAGACAAGCCCATCCATCAGAAGGAGAATCCATTGAACCAATTTCACTCAACCCTTCGAAACTAGCGGCAACCTGCAACTTCCAAGACGTAGGCCGAGAAATCAAAAGTCAAAAAATTTCCCTACACTGGACTCCAGTCTACGCAGGTATGCATTACGTCACGCGACGCAAGCCTAGAAAATCTCCTGGCTGAAGGACGTCTACAGGAAATGACTGAGAAAGAGGGCTACGTTCCTGGAGGAGCAGGTCACTCAAGCAGCAGCCCAACAGGTGAGAGCCATTTCAAAGCCACAAGGCAACAATAATCATACAGACAGTAGGCTTAAAAACAGCTATCATAACAAGGCAGGCTCACAAAATAAATTTTCACAAAAATCTTTTGATAGGCCTAAACCTAAGCCTAAGCAGACAAGCAGGCAAGTAACCTGCCTCAAGACAGCCCGGAGAGAACATGTTTAAAACTGTGGTTTACCTTGGCACACACAAAAGGACAATCTTCATGTCCAGCTCGCGGTAAGTCATGCACCCAAAAGCAAGAAAGCCAATCACTTTGCATCTGTTTGCCAGTCTTTTTGCTGAACAAACCAGGACTACCACTTGTAACAATGAAACTCAGGTTCAGATGAATCCACCTTCCATCTCTCAGCAAAAGAAAAAACAACAAATGTATCAAAATCAATGTTACGGTAAATAACACACCAGTCATGTTCATGGTTGACACGGTACCACGGTAACTATAATTTCTGAATCGATTCTTTGCCAAATTCAATCACCCGTGACTCTCCAAAAGACCCAACACGAGAATCTTTCCTTATGGCAGCAATAAACCCGTCTGGAAGTAATAGGTCAATTCAATGCCGCACTCGTTCATCAGTCAACGGGGATACAAACTAGCGTATACGTGGTGCGTGGCAAGACTGAAGCCCTTCTAAGCTGCCAAGACTCTATAGCCCTAGGCTTAATAACTTTCACTTGTGCAATAGGAAAAAAATAAGCCTAATCTTGTTGAAACCTATGCAAAGCAGTTCCCTGAGTTGTTCATTGGGAAAAGGTAAACTGAAAAAATTTTCAATTCAGCTACACATTGACCCTGCAGTCCCTCCAGTAGCACAGAAACATCGTCGAGTTCCATTCCCTGTTCGGAAAATGGTTGAAGCGGGAAAACAAGAGACTCGAAGAGGCAGATATCATCGAGACAGTTGACGGTCCTACACCTTGGGGTTTCACCGGTGGTAATGTACCCAAACCACACAACCCGGGAGCCGTCCGACTGTGCGTAGACATGCGTCTTTCCGAACCAAGCCATCAAGAGGGTAAGACATGTGAACGCCCACTATTGAAGACCTGATTTCTTCAAATTTAAAAGGAGCCGCTTACTTCTCAAAACTTGACCTAAATGATGGATATCATCAGTTTAGAGCTAAATCCTGAATCTCGATCAATAACTACATTTCTCAACCATGTCGGACTCAGACGTTACAAGCGTTTTAAACTTCGGGATCAATTCGGCAGCCGAAACGTTCCAGGGTGAAATCAGACAGACATTCGCAAACATTGACAACGTCATGAACGTCAGCGATGACATCTTGGTCTATGGAAAAACTAAAGACGAACATGACGTAGCTCTGACACAAGGGGTTACGCCGCTGTCAAACAGTCGGTTTAAACTCTGAAAAAAAAAAAGTGCCAGTTTGCACAGACAGAACTGATCTTCTTTGGCCATATCTTCTCAGCCAAAAGGGCTACAAGTTGACCCATTTAAAGATATTAGCTTTTCTCACTCTTTAGAACCCAACAAACCCACAGAGGTTCGAAGTCTGCTAGGCATGATCAACTACTGTGGCAGATTCGTGCCCGATCTAGCAGAGAAAACAAAACCGTTACGCGAGCTAACTGAACATGCACGTGAATGGTTATGGGAAAACAAACACCAAGTCGCGTTTGACAACCTTAAACAAATGCTTGCATCCACCAAAGCATTAGCGTACTATGACATAAACAAGGAAGTTCATATCATGTTGACGCAGGACAAACGGACTGGGAGCTATCCTTTCACAATGCGAAGAACAAGGTGAACCAGACGTCCGTAGCATATGCTAGCCGTGCACTTACAAAAATTGAAGAACGCTATTCCCACATTGAAAAAGAAACATTGGCCGCTGTATGGGCAGTGGAACACTTTCGTCTCTACGTCTCAGGACCAGTTTACTCTGCACACCGACTCGCAACCGCTAGTATCTCTCTTGAATAATCCTAAGTCAAACCCATCCGCACGCATAGAACGGTTACTCCTCCGTGTGCAGGCATACAACTTTCAAACAGTTCATCAAGTTGGAAAACTCAACCCCTCTGATTACATGTCAAGGCACCCCTTGCCATTCAGAAAACGGGATCCAGAACAGAAAGCGTTCCAGATGAGTATGTGAACTTCTTGACACAAACATCTTGCCCAAAAGCTATGTCAGTTGGAGAAGTTGCTACTGAAACTGAGAAGGATGTAATACTGCAGCTCCTTGCCACTGCACTTCAAACCCAACCAGAAAAGTCTCGTCTCTGGGAGGCCAAGGAACTGGAGCCATATCGCCATCTAAAAAACGAGCTTACTGTCGAAACAAAATCATTTTTCGGGGAACCAAAATTGTATTACCTACTTCCCTACAAACAAGCAATCGAATTTTCCCCCCAAAGGTCACCGCGGGATCCGAAAACCAACACTGCCAGGAAAAGGGTTTGGGTTTTCCCAAAAATAGACGCAAAAGTCGCCCAAAGCTGTTAAACACTGCGTACCTTGTCAATTGATCCCCAAAAAGAAAAGTTTCAAAGGGGCCCAATACAACCAACAAATTCCCGAAAAAACCCCTGGGAAAATCTCAATTGACTTCGATGGCCCATACCGAACGGTATGTACCGGGCGTTATCACAGACGAATCTCGAGATACCCTTTTGTCGAGCTTTTCTCTTCAACCGCTCGAAACAGCTGTTTCCTATTCGGGACAAAACTCTTCGTCAGTTGGTCTGCCACTTCAATTAAAACTGATAAGGGCCCTCCGTTAAAACGGCTATAAAAATTTCCCCTTTTTCTTGCCGACCTCAAGAAAAAGCTCATCGAGAAACCCGCAGGGCCTGAGCCAACGAATGGCGAACGTGCAGTGGGGTCTTTAAAAAAAAACATACAACAGGTACTAGAGAAAAAGGATGTCCAATCAGAAATCAAAAATATCTGATGAACTATGGTACTCCTCATCTTCTACCAACAAGCCCCCTTCGAATTCTTTTTGAAAAAACATAAACAAAACTTTACCAATTTTAAAAGACGGGTAAAAAAACCTTGCGAAGTGAGAAAAAGAGATGAAGCAAAAAAAAGCTAAACCCAAAATTTGTATGCCGAAAAGAAACGACACGTCAAAGAACATCATTTCGAGAGAGGGATACAGTTATCTGCAAACAACAAAAGAAAAACAAATGACACCATCTTACAACCCCAAACCCCCTGAAAATAACTGAAGCCCAAAGGGTCCCGGATAGTCGCACAAAGGGGAAAAACAAAATCAAAAGAGCGCCTCCTTTTTTCAAGCGATTAAACGCCCAAGCGACTACAGTCCGACGCCAAAAAAAATCAAAGTGAAGGACTCCAACGAAGATGATGTCGTCAAACCCCCGCTTCTCCCCAAACCTGTGTGGTATGTTCCCCAAAAACCGCCGTCTGATGTCATCAAAGTTATTTCCCCCTGCTGAGCCTCCCGGCAGGGTAGTGCAATGCAGAATGCACGACATGACGTACCCTAGCAGAAAAAGATCTGCTGAGCAAACCCAAAGGTAAAGACGGCCAAACGAGACCAACCCCCGGAGGAAAAAAAAGAAACCCTTTTCCCCCTCCTTGATTTTGTCACGAATAATTATATTACAAAAAGTCTTATTCATTATCATCTCATTATCTTTAATACTTCAGCTTTTCTTTCACTTTAAAACCCTTTCTTTCATATTTTTAAACCATCTTAATATCTTTTTTTAAACAAACTTGCATTTTTTAAACAAAAAAGGGAGGGAAAGTTGGTCCACTTTACCCCTTCAAATCTCCCACCATTATCCACCGCCAGCTAATTCATGCCCGCCCCACTTCCCAACTGGATGGACAGGAAGTAGATTGTAGGATGATGGCTACGAGCAAGGAATAAAATGAGGAATTCCAAACAAAAATGCAGTTTTATTACGAACCCGAATCAAATCCACAACACCTACGAGCAGTACTAACTATTTAAGTCCATCTAAACCCGAGGAAGAAGATCTACTTACAAAAATAGAGCAAACTGTAAAAAAGGTTATTAAACAAGAAAAACAGGAGAACTATAGGGACAACTTTAGGCAGCGCCGACTGTTCCACAATCAAGGCAGACCCAATGCTGGTAATAATGATAATCCGGTTAATACGTTTAATCAGAATCACTTTCAGGCACCCAGAGATAGGGGTCAACCCCACCATAATAAAAATGTTGAAAGTTTTGGTCCACCCAGGGAGAGGGGTCCACCCAACCATGGTAGGGATTTTGGAGGAAACCCAACTAGGGATAAGGGACCACGCCGGGATAACATGAATTTTGGGGAACCAAGTCAGCCCAGGAGTCAGTTTGGAAACTCTAGGCCCCCACAAAACGGGAATACCGGGAGAGATTCTAGGCCTAGTGCAAGAGGTAACAATGCCCCTATGAATTCGCGTACGACTAGGGGAAAGCCCGTATGCGAACGTTGCAAGCGAACTGGTCACACCACGTCTGGATGCTACGCGGTTACAGATGTTAATGGCCGACAATTACCGGGAAACTAAGAGGGGCGACCTTACTACATCAAAGTAAGAAGAATGGCTGTGAAATAGTTAAGGAGGAAAGGTTGCCAATAGAAACAATGTTAATAGGGGCGAAAGGAAATACAAGAGTAATTGGAAAAATAAATAATCATAAGAATGTGTCAATAATTGTAGATACAGGAGCAGCAGTGTCACTTATACATAATAAAATGTTAGATGTTAATAATAAGTTAAGAAATACTGAATTAGCACCAATGTTGTGGTCGATTTCAGGACACCCATTACGAGCAGATAAAGAATCTGACATAACAGTAGAGTTTAATGAACATAATTTTGTACATAATTTTGTAATAATGTTTAATGAAGGATCACCTTTGGTGGTGATAGGGATGGACTTTTTAACAAAGTTTCAAGCCCAAATTAATTACGTCAATAATTCACTCACATTAATGGTGGGATCCAAAAAAGTTTGTATCCCCTTTGCAATTGCAGAAACATTTACACGTTTAACAACTTCGGCCGAATTAGTTCAAAATGAACAGAAAAGCGATTTAATTAAACATACAAATAAATTATGCGACCAACCAAAGGTTAATGAACTTATTCAAGATAACCACCCCACACAACCAGAGGAAATGGTTAACCCTCTAGTTTTGATCGGGGACATTCTTGGGAAAACCCAGCCTATGAAATGGAAGAATAGTGAAGATGTAAGAATAGGTCCAAATAGCACCATGTTAGCAGTGGTTAATCGAGAGGACGAGGACACGGTTAAATTCATAAGAAACACTAAACTTATGACGCAGAAGGAAATAGACATAAGCACTAGACCTCTGCATGGGAAACATAAGACATACGTGAATTTTATAAACCAATCGAACCACCCTCAAACTATATTTCGAGGTACCACAGTCATGGTAGAGAAGGGCAACTTATTACCTGATGTAGATATAAGTGATAATTTGAATGTGGAGCAATCGCAAAAAATAAAGAGGTTGTTAACGCAATATAAGGATAGATTTGCAAGTCAATTATCCGAGCTAACTACAACAAATGCAGCAGTGCATAAAATTCGTCTTAAAGATGATGTACCAATTAAAACAGGTCCTTATCGCGTGTCGTTTCGCGAGAAAGAGATTATAAACTCGCAAGTCAAAGAAATGTTAGCTCATGGTGTGATATCGCGCTCAAACAGTGAGTATTCATCACCAGTGGTGTTAGTTAAAAAACCGGATGGAAGTTATAGATTTGCCATAGATTATAGAAAAATAAATGCACATTCCATAGGGGACTCGTACCCCCTACCCGTAATTGACGATTTGTTAAGCCATCTTGGCGGAAATCAATACTTTATAAGTTTGGACATGAATGCCGGCTATTGGCAAATACCGCTTGACGAAGAGTCTAAAAAGTACTCGGCTTTCGTAACGTCATCAGCATTATACCATTTTAATGTCCTACCATTTGGATTGGCTGCGGCTCCAGCCACATTTCAACGGTTAGCCGATAGAGTACTAGGAGATATTAATTTTAAAGAAGCCTTAATCTACCTCGATGATATTATTATCTTTGCGAAAACGTTTGACGAGCTATTAATTCGCCTAGAACATGTGTTACAAAGATTACGCGCATTCAGCCTTAAACTAAAACCATCAAAGTGCAAGTTCGCTTACCAAACAATTAAGGTATTAGGACATGTAGTTAGCGCCCGAGGAATATTCCCAGACGAAGATAAAGTTTTGGCCGTCAAGGAATTTAAGGTACCCAGAAAAGTTAAGGAAGTACAAAGATTTTTAGGTATAGCTAATTACTATCGTAAGTTTATAGATGGCTTCAGTACTATAGCTCGACCATTACATCAATTATGCTGCAAGAATCACCCTTTTGTGTGGGCTGAAGCCGAACAAAAAGCATTTGATGACTTAAAAACCGCCTTGTCCACTGCACCCGTGTTAGCGTTCTTCAATCCAAAGTCGGAAGTAACTGAACTGCATGCAGACGCATCCAATTATGGAATAGGTTGTGTGTTATTGCAGAAGTATGAAGGGGAAATGCATCCGATAGGTTATGTGTCTAGAACCTTAACCTCCGCAGAAAAGAACTATGACATTGCATCCAAGGAAACGCTCGCAATCATTTATGGTTTAATAAAATTCCGTCCGTATATTTGGGGACACCACATAGACATAGTGACCGATCACCATGCATTATGTTGGTTAAAGTCAATTAAAGAACCCAGTGGACGATTAGCTCGTTGGTCAATAAGACTACAGGATCATTCATATACGATTAAACATAAATCCGGGAAAACGCATTGTGATGCAGACGCATTAAGTCGAGGTCCTTTAGCATTGCATAAAGAAGGCGCAACGGAATCTGAGATAAAAGCAGAAGAAGCTAGATTAGAACAAGAGGCAGAAGAGGTACTAGTTTACATGTTAGACCCACAGATAATGAAAGATAGGCAGGAAGCCGACCATGTATTCAAGCGCATAAGAGACGTGGTTAATGACCCCAATGTAGGAAACGCATCTGAACAACGCCAAGCAAAAAACTTTGTGATAAAAGATCAGCTGCTGTATTATAAAAACTCTACAGGTCAAGGACGAATGTACTTATTATGTATACCACGATCCATGCAACAAGATACATTATATGAATACCATAATCACGTAACCGCAGGACACTTGGGCATAAATAAAACCCAAGACAAGATCATGAGTAGATGTTTTTGGATAGGTATGAGACGCGACATACGCCGCTACATACTAGGATGTCCAGATTGTCAAAGCAGAAAAAATGCAAATCAAAAACCCGCAGGATTTATGCAACCTATTTATGTTGATAACAAAAATGCATTTGAGCATCTTGGGATCGACCTATTAGGCCCTATGGTACGTAGTAATAGAGGACATAAACATGTCATAGTATGTACAGATTATGCAACTAGGTACGCTATAACGAAGGCTATACGCGACCCAAACGCAGAGGCGGTAGCTAAGTTCCTATTTGAAGAAATTGTATGTGTTTACGGTACGCCTCGTATGATTTTGTCCGATCAGGGAACGGTATTTAGATCCGCCATGGTTACGCAATTAATGCGGAGTATGGGGGCACGCCCCGCGGTAACTACTACGTATCACCCACAGACAAATGGCTTAACTGAACGTTTTAACCGTACGTTAGCAGAGATGTTAAGTATGTTCGTGGCAACCGATCAAAAAGATTGGTCAAGTTTTCTACCCGCCGTCACATTCGCGTATAATAGCAGCAGACATGACGTAATGGGAGTAAGTCCATATGCACTCGTTTTTGGAAGAGATCCGGTGCTACCCCTAGAAGCAGAGTTAGCACCGCCCATTTCAAACGAGGAAGCTATCGATTGCCGGAATAGGATGTCGGAGGCATTAGAACTAGTCAAAGACAGGTTAAAGATAAAACAAAACAAGAACAAGGACTTGTATGATGACAGACATAGGGACGTAGAATACAAGGTAGGAGACCAGGTAAAAGTCTTTACCCCGATAAGAAAGGTAGGGTTGACAGAAAAATTACTGCACCGATATCATGGACCATTTACGATTATGGAGAGAATGGGACCAGTTACTTATCGCGTACGGAAGGGGCGAACAATGGCTGCCAAAACGGAAGTGATACACGTGTCACGCATCTTTCCATATCATCAACCGCACGTAATTGTCAATCTAGACTGTCCCTGTGATCAATGCAAACCTTTTAACCTGAACCCCAATACAAGCGCACAACCAGGACCAACCCCAAAGAAAAAGAAGCCACCCATAGTACCTTCAGATAGACAATTGAGAAACAGAAACAAATAACCACAGACGCATACATTGTAAATAGAAATGTAAATAGAAATGATTATTAATGCAACTAGTATTTAAATAAATTTAAGATAGATTTTAAGGTGTAAATAAGAATAGAAACAGGGAAGAGAAAATCAAAAGAAAAAGGCAAACGTAGATATAGACAACAGAAGTAAGATAACTATGATATAAATAAGGTAATTAGATTATTAATAGAGTAATTAGATTATAAGTAAGGTAACAGGGTGATTAGTAATTATAGCATAAATAGAAATAGGCAACCAGAAAACATAAGGAAAAGAAAAAGAAAAAGGGGTTAAACCTAGTTAGAATAAGTAGCAAATAATGTACATGTTGTGTAGCACAGAGGAAGATTATTCCTAAGCCACACATTTCTTGTACTTGGTAGGTTGAGAAAAGAAGTTCTCAAATGGGGAAGGTGTTCCTGTTGCTGGGATGCCTAGTGTGGGGCATGCACGTCGTGAGGGACGCGGAGTCCGCGACGGGCCAGTATGCGGTAAAGGTGGTAGCAGGTGTTTATTGGAAACAATTACCCAGTAGCATTGGATATGAATCTAGTATTCCCATAACTTATGAAATGAGATGGTTGCCCTATGAGGGGGTTGCACCAGATTCTATGGGTCTTCAATGTCCAGCTAACACTACACACAAAGAATACTGTCAAATAATGAGTCTCGTGCAAAAGTTGCAAATTCAAATACAAGGAAAAATGTTAAATGCATCAACCGCGTTAGAGGAGGAAACTAGGATTTTCAGAAATACAGGAAGGAAGCGTAGGGGCATTGATTTCATTGCCAATGCTCTCAATTGGTGTTGCAGTGTGGCCACTCAAAGCAGTTTAGATAGTCTAATTGAAGATAATAATGGGGTTAAAGAGCAAGTTAGCAAATTACGTAGCGCGCTTAGAAGCGACTATAAATGGATAAACGACACCAATAAAGCGTTTGCGGAATATAACGCAAAAACAACCAGAGTCTTCCAGGAAATTCGCGGTCAATTCAGAAATCTGTATCAAGTTACTACCACCCTACAAGAAGCCATGGACCACACCAGTAATTCAAGATGTACTTCAGGATAGTAAAATTGAACTACAAACCTTAGAACTGTTGCAACGAAGGGAGATAATAAATCATTGTAGAGGTAATTTATTACCTACTAATATGATACCACTTTCTGTGTTCACAAAAGACTTGCGAAAATTAAATGAAAATTTAAAGGAAGATGGCTACGAAGTGGTGATACCTCCAAGTAAGGCATCAAATTACCTTAAACTTAAAATTACTAATTGCATCATGGATAAGAGTAGAATCATTGTAAACATAAAAGTTCCAATTAGGTCAAAAGGATTACCATGGGATTTATATGAAATGATTACAACTCCATTCGCGTGGAAAAACGATACCTGCATAATTATGCACGATACCACGTACTTAGCAGTGTCAGGAGACAAACTAAAAACAATTGCGGGTACAGCTTTAGCAAATTGCCGACCTTATGAGGACGGATTATGTTACATACCCAGGTACACCTCAGATACTGAACAAGGCCCAGTCTGCCCATTACGAATGTTCACCGGTGCAACCATATCTGAACTCAGCAAGTATTGCGTGTTTAAATGTCAACCCGGGAATGCACTATCAATTAGTGAAATAGCCTTCGAAACATATGTAATCACGCATCCCGTAGAGCCGATTATTTTCAATTGCGAAGGAAACATTACCACTTTTGACAATCCATTGAAAGATCAACCAGGGGCCTTGCAATTGCACATTCCCTGTAGATGCGGAGTAAAAATAGGGGAGGATTTAGAAATCTCTCCACAATACCCGTGCGGTACTGAAAAATCATTTATTTCAGCTACTCATGTAATACCTGCATCATGGTCAAAATTGCATAAATTAAAAATATCCCCCACCAAACAAGATGCAATGCCAGTATTTACTAACTTGACAGAATGTTTAAACCACAATTGGACGTGGCAAATTCCGTTTCTTAATCTAACCCCACCAGAAATTGTTGAAGTAGAACAATCAGGAATAGGTCCTGAGACAATAACGAAGATCGTGGAACACACCACCAAACATACCAGTTGGATTTATGTGTGGAACACAGCGCTTACCATTGGGATGATATTTGTATGGAAACGGCACCCCAGGATAGCTATTGCAACGGCTATGCCACTTGGTACAGTTAAAGGAGAGGAACTTACCCCAGGGGAATACCTCGCTTTAGATATAGCTGCTTTACTTTGTATATTCGGTGTAATTATTACTATAGCTTGGATAGCATGGGTATATTACGCTAGGGAATTGAGAGAATATAGAGCTACCATAAGGGAAAGTAAATGTAGACAGATTCAAGAGAAGCAAGTTAGGGATGCTTGTAAAGCAAGAAGAAAATTAGAGGAAAGGGAGTCATTGATAACCCCTGATATAAATCACTCAGTGTCACCCACAGAGGAGGCTACTGTGCGCTTCTCAAATGGAGATATAAAACGGGTACTGATACCCATTCCAGGTAGTCGAGCTACCCGACACATAAATAGTGGAAATAACGACCCAGAAAATTGGGACTTGTAAGATTAAATACGTAAAATACCTCGATGATTTTACGAGATTGAAATTGCAAAAATAGGTACACGAGTAATGGAAACTAGCAGTATAAAAAATTCTGCGAAAATGCCCAGTCCGCATGTAAAACGGAACTAGGGACTTAGATGCTAGCAGTGCATACTCTAATTTAGTTCTGACCAAACAATTAGGTACGTATAGCAGTCTGTTTTAGTATCAATTCCTCCCCTATAGCCAGAGAAGTGTAGGATAGGAGATGCCTCAGTGAGA
This sequence comes from Sweltsa coloradensis, assembly GCA_024449915.1. Lineage (NCBI taxonomy): Eukaryota > Metazoa > Arthropoda > Insecta > Plecoptera > Chloroperlidae > Sweltsa > Sweltsa coloradensis. The sequence goes on along the minus strand of JAMZAV010000685.1, from coordinate 67,571 downwards.
GAAGTCAGGTAGTTTTAACAAAGCCTTCCCTGAACTAATTTAGTTAAATGGCAGTTAACCCTGAGATGGTTTTAACAAAGCCTTCCCTGAACTTAAAAGTCAAATGGCAGTTAACCATAAATTAAGTTAATCAACGCCTTCCCTGAACGTAAAAGTTAAATGGCAGATTACGATGAGTATTAGACGAGTAAAGAAATGGATGAAATTAAGGTGTAAGTGGAAGTGTAATTGTGAATAAGAGAGTCGGCCGCTCTCGTCACAATCCTCCTGAAAATTGTGAAACTAATCTTTAATGTTTAAGTTGTTTTAAGGAATCAATGTTGCAGCACACCCGATTTCGAAGGTGACTCCAGGTTTTGTCTTTTTCATGCAAAGGTCTGATCAACCCAAAAAAGACAGAATTCCTGGATTGTCTCCTCGACGTCGAGACCTGGGCATCAATTAGGTATTGTAAGTGATTAATAAACAACGACGCAAGTAGAAAATGTTGAGATAAGGTTACCTCTTAACCCGAGAGTAGTCGCGTGTGGTCTTTTAGACCGACTTTTTTTTTCAACAGTTGGTATTTGTACAGCGCGCATGCGTGGCTTGTCTAGTTCCGCCTACCTTCCCAAAATAGATTTGTGAAGCCAGTGTGCAATATGCAATTCAGTGATCTGCAGAACTTCATCTAAGATAAGAGGTCCTGTCCGGTTGCTTGGTCTTTTCGACCGCTGCGCGACTACTAAGGGAGGCAAAATATGCATACTCACACTATTATGAGACATGTATTTTGTTATTGTAGGTTGATTATTCTTCAACATACAGTGTTGACATAATATCACTGTCTTAATTTACTAATAATTTGAACTACAGGGTGTTTTAAAACATATTTTTATACCTTTTTGTTGGTTTGCAACATTCTGTGTTTGATTGATTATTGATTGATAATTGATTAATATAACCATGTATGCTGTCACATATAATATGATACATTATCTTATATTGGTAATCAAAACGTCATCCTAACGTTATAAGCCCATAATAAATAATGCGGTCTAAAGGACCGGGCGCGACTACTAACGTTACAAACAGGGGCGCGACTACTCTTGGGTTAAAGTCAACGATTTGTACTAAGTAAGTAAAGAAAATATTGCACAAATATTTCGCTCATAGATTAATGAAATCGCGAGTAAAAAACCTTGTCAAATGTTGATCAAAAAGTAACTTATCAATAAACCACTCTTTTGAGCTAGTAAAAGTTTATAAAACATTTTGCGTACGAAGATAAATGAGAATTGTATAGCTAGAAGCAATTGACGTAAAAGAAAGTCATCAGAAAGCCAGTCACTTTGAGCATGTAAAAGTCTATGTATGCTATGCAGGATAGCTAGAATCATAAGACCACTCGAACTGGACTTAGTAAAAGTTTACAAAATCATCCGGAAAGTCAAGTTAAGGTAGAACGCATTCCCACGTTATTGCACACTTGAACTTTAATGGATAGAATAAGAAATAAGGGTAGTAGATAAGAAATTGTGTCTTAAAAGAAAAGTCACTGTGAAACTGAATTGGATGGAAATTAATAAAATTAAGTTGAATGGACGAAAAATGAGTCAGTTCTGGAGGATTCGTGGTTTCCCCACTGAACAATAAAAGAAAGTATAAGACTGTGAACGACAGTCGAGAATTTTGCGAATTTCGTGGAGTTTGGCACAAATACACAGTTAGGGAAGTGTTATTCTACGTATACGCCAATCACACCCTTCTGGGTATCACAAGCACACTGCGAGAACTTTGTGAGGAAGTACTGACCAAGAAACAGAGCGGGGAACTGTATTAGGAGGGGTCAACGTGTGTTTGTCACCCATATTTTCAACCAGCTTACGTGAAACTTCTTCTACGCAATTATAAGCGTGAGTGGTTCATTGTCATTGGTTTTGTGGATAAATAAAATATTTATACCCCACAAAATCCGGAGCACAAAATCTCCCGACCAGTTCGTTTTAATGGAACACAAAGTTCAAATCCAAGAACGCAAGCAATAATGAGCAATTACTTAATGCAAAAAAGAATAGTGATAACGCTTGCAAGTAGCGTGTTCAGTTCCACTTCAGAATCGTCATTCCTCGGTACCAACACTTCTTTGTCGACGTTTTCAACAGTTTTAAACTTCATTAAAACAAGGAAATAAAATAAAAACCGTGAGTAAGATTAACTCAAAATAATTAAAATAGACTTCGCGAGTAATTGAAGTTACCTTATAAAGAATATTTACGATAGGTACACAGTCACGAAGATGAGTGACAGTGTGAAGAGTCAAGTGTGATTAAAGACACTTAAAAACACCCTGGATTATAGGGATGAGACGCGAAAAGTTTCAACATCAATTTCACAAGATGATGAAACTGATATTGAAATAATTAAAGTTCCATCGAAGGGAACATTACCAACATTATTCTTTCAAACACGTATGGTTGGAAAAATACTGTTTATACCATAAAAGATTACGTCCAGCCATAAAACTGCGACGACTCAACAAATAGAATGACTAACAATACCTATTGTGTCACGAAGTTTGGAGAAATACTTAGTAATAGAAACTTATTAGTAAGGATGTTATAGTTGTAACTGTCAGAAGTGACAGACGCACATGAGCTATGCTAGTCACGTGGAAGTAAATCAGAGGGTATATTTTGATTGCTTATAACAGAATTGTTGGAATAATCTACGAACCGGGTGTAGTACACAGCTAAACAAAAGAATTCAAAACTTTGAAAGTGGTAAAGGAAACCACACAGTACATAACCCTACGGTAATCTCTTGCTTGACTTGAAACAGCAATAAAACCAGTAGATTATGATTCCGACAACATTAGAGTAAGTAGGACGGAAAGATAGGACACATTTTGTGTTGTAAGGGTATCGACTCTAGGTATCCGGGTTCAAACCCAGGTATGTTGAAATAACAATACTCAGTTGGCGACACTTCTAACAAATGTCTGTCTCAAACTGAATGCTTGAATAATGTCAACGTTTTGTCATTAATTGAAGATGAGGTGATGCCTTAGAATCATTTATTTAATTTTAAATTCATGTATTGATAAGCTTATTTGCTTGGATTCACGATTGTTAAATGCATTGCTGTGTTTTCTTGTGAATCAATTGGTTCAATAATACATGCTGATAATACAATATTGGTTAAGAGATTGTTCTCTTCTTTGTTTTGTTTTCTAACAAATGGCCCCAATAGCAAGGTTTCGTAATGGAGAAACTTCTTGAATATCACCACGGTCATAGAAAAACATGCTATTGATCATACGGATGAAATAAATTATAAATTATAACTTGGTAAAATAACTATTTACATAATAACTCTCACAAATGAACTGCTAATTAGTTTGCGGTTCATATTTGGCTCAATACCAAAGAGTTTCCATCCTAAATGAATGCGAATAGATAATCTGCAAGCGGATGTCGCTAATTAGGCAGCAATCGCACCATGTTGAGAAAGCTAATAAAAAACTCCAATTAGTGACCACTGTCAGCTCAGATGCGAGCGGATGTCGCTAAAGACATCTTCAGATTTAAAAATTAATGAGCCACTTACTCTCAGTTTAAACTTTTATTCCAAATATCGCTAATTAGGCAACGACTTGGGTGTCTCAATGAGCCACATCCGTCGATGTCAACAAACAATCCACCTTAAGGATGATGATAACATACTGAACGATTGCAACGACTCTGTGGATTCAGTTTTTAAGTTTCTAGTCTTGTGGAGATAGATAGTTTATTGAAGCTAAAGACAAACCACCCACTTTAAAAAATGATATTTAAATATTGGATGGTCACCACGAGCCTGTGTGCTTTGTTGACAGCCACCCAATCAATGCAAGAAGGGATAAAAATAATCACAGGGGTAACCTTAAAAGGAGTACCTGACGTAGTTGCATATAACAATGCAATTCCAATGTTAATTAAAATAAAATTACCCGCTCGAGTGTTAGCACCCGGAATAATGATGACAAGTAAAGTGGCCTGCCAAACAGAACCATATGTTGATGAGTTGGGATTCAATTGGGTCACGGAAACTCCATTCCCCCAAAGAAAACGCGTGGATAAAATAGAATCCATCGCTGCAGTGAATTTGTATTCACCCGGACTGTCTAATCTAAATAGTCAGACCCTAAGTCAAACTATCTCTAATTTCCAAGTTCCAGGGTACGCAGAAAACTACCCTTGGCACATAATTGATCTTAATGAAATATTTAGTGAGACTACTTGTGAAAGACCTTTATCCACGATGATGGACACAAGAAAATTAGATATAATCTATCAAAGCTGTATAGCAAATACAATTCATCCAAATATAGTGTCTCCAGACACATTACAATTATGGATACGAGAGAATATGGGACAAATAACTTCAAATGGTCACTTTTTGGCAATAAACTTTACGTCTTTGTCGAAATATTATTCATTACCATTAGTTAAATGTATATACTCAAAAATACGGTAATTATAAGTTATTCCAATTTTAATTTAAATCATTAATTCAAGTAATGGATTTTGAAGCAATCCCTGTAAATTACTTTGAACAAGTATGTATGGTTAAAACACCATCTGATAATAGAATTGCACTCATAAATAATAATAACGCGAGATTACAAGATGTAATGCGACTTGAGTGTCAACCAAGTACAAAAAACTTATGTCTTTCGAAAAATTTAGATTTTCAATATAACTATGTAAAGACATGCCTAGATTTGTTAGGACATGGAGGATCTACGACTAGTCTAACTAACTAGTAAGTAAGTAAGTATCGACAAGTCGTCGCAGAGGGGGACAACCTAATCATCACGATTAGCAACAGGCCACCACCTGCAAACCCGGAAGTCCGTATGGCGAGGGCGCCAATCCGAGGAGGTCACACGTTCGGCTTTGGATCGCACCTCGGGAACCGAGGGGGCCATACACCCTCCCCCAGTTCCCGACACCTCGACGACCGATGCCGACGCTGACCCCAATCCCGGACGACCATGGAGTATTGGGTGGTGCCACAGGATCACAGGCGGAGATATGGAGGTCGCTCGCCCCGATCGCTAGAGGTTGCGGACCCAATCCGGTATTATCCCCATCTGGCCAGGAATGGATCTTGGTTCCACACTATACTCTGGACCAGGGTCGCCTTGGTCACGTACGGTCTTTTCCCTGTCCAGTAGACCCAACAACCAGACTACCCCGAGTGGTTCCCGTCCCGACAGGCTACTTTCCATTCTGGCCTTACGGTCCGATAGACCGATCCCGGATCCGCAACCCAAATGTCAACCTTCCTAACCCCCAACCGACCGCAATGAACCTCTCGACGAGGACCTCGACGTCAATCACGCGTCCCGGGGAGACTCTGTACACTGAGGGAAGACAAATCCTGGGACCCAGACGTCCACAACCATGCGCCACAGCAAATATGGAACCACAGAGACGCTCCAACTACCTTCCAATGGCCTCTTCAAGCCCGACCATGTCACCCGGGTGGGGACGTCCAGTGACGTCAACAATGCGCGCTCCCCGAGAGGTACCCAAACGGGCGTGGGCGGACGACACCACAGAAGACCTCCCCAACGTCAAGAAAACCCGTATTGCCATTCCCAGGCGTCGTGAATCAACGACTAGGGACCCCACAATAACCGAGCTTCTAGACAGGCCTATCACTCCTGTCCCTCACTATAGGGGACTGGAGGTCCTGGCCAGCGCAGCAAGGGCGGTGGAGTCATCCCTCTCAGCACGAGCTCGGAGGATACCCACCGAGTCATCTCCGATCCCCATGGAGGACGACAACCACCAAGTAAAGATGGAGTTCGTAGAGACCAAGGAATCCAAGGAACAAATGGCAGAGGACTCCGTGTCAGAGGCAGAGACCCTACCCAGGGAACGAGCATCGCCGACTTCCGACATGGCAGTAGACTCACCCAAGGTCTCCCCGACCCGAGTCAACCCAGCCTGCCCCTGCGCACTGTGTGCACCCTTTGCACCAGAAAAGATACCCCTAGTGGCTCTTCAACGAATGGTAGACCGCTTGAAGCCACCAGACACGTAAGAGATGTAACAAACTAAAGACATACAGGTCAGAAAGTGAAAGTTTAATTCAATTCGTACTATTTGTTTGAGAGTTTCATGCAAATTATAATTTCACAACATTACAAGGGAGATAACGTTTTTGATTTGAGACATTTGATGGATATTTGTGATTTAAATTTGTATTTCAATACTAGATTCGAACACCTCAAATGATACAGACTTGGTATAAATAATGTGTGTCCTTTAGGTTTAATAAAAAATGTTTTTTTTCAGGTTATAATTAAACAGATTGCAGCCTATTGCAAGAATTGTACTTGGATAACGATATTTTATTCTAAGTTTTACCAGTATACGATTGTATTACTGTTGTGTTTTAGGTTGCATGTGGTTCATTGTTTTCATTTTGTGTATGTTTACTTTAATATTGCTTTCATTATAATACGACTTTTGATCTGGTTTGGATATCTATTTTTAATTCATTTGTTGTTGATAAGGTGACCTGGTCACCAAATGACTTAGAGTCACGAAACTTTGTACTTGAGTTGGACTTACTAAGAGTTCCTCGTTTTGTACGCTGCCAGGCGGCGCGTACGCTTGGGGGGGGATCGTGTAACAAACCGGCCTAGTGAGCATAGCTACACATGCCAATTTGCTACAATATTACAAACGTCTACACATAGTGTTGTTGCCGTCCCTACCTTTCTAATTAAACCATTTATAAACTGGTCCTTTCAGGGTTACTGACAAGGAATGTGCGTGGGTCTGGTCTATGAAAGCCACAGAGCTGGGTAGTGATAGTTGACCAGGCTAGTTCGTTCTTAGGACTTCCTGCATAGCTAATCAGGTAATTTAGCAACTTGGCCGATCTAAAGGTTACTGACGAAGAATGTGGTTGTGTTGTTGTTTCGCACACAGGTCTGGCATTCAGCCAAGGTCAACTAGTTTTGAGCACTATGCTTTACCAGCAATGTCAACTAGTGCATGGTGTACTTTGTACACTATGCATTGACTAGCTCTTTACTTAGTGTGTATTGCTTACTAGCAAAATAGTATGCGAGTATTCAACCAACGCATGCACATAAGCCTAACTGGGCCAGAGTGTTAACAAGCTAGCTATTTTGCTTGGCTAAGCTTGGTTCGTTCCTACAAGTCTACGCACAATATTGCGTCTATTTCTAGCATTTATAATGAGTTGATTTAGAAACTCACTCTCACCAAGGCTACTAACCAAATTTGACATTGAACTTTAGCAACACAAGTCTCCACAGTGGTGTGTGCCTTGTATTGCTCAACTATCTAAGCAAAGACAACTAGTTGTACCCAGTGGTTACAGGCTTGCATTACACAAGTACAGCTAGTACAGGCTTGCGTACAGTAACTTAACTCGTTATACATTTTAGAGCAATCCTCTAACAAAGCAGCCAATTAGTCTTTGAATAAAGCCACATCCGGTGTTGGTCGCCTAGCTCGCATTCGAAGACGAGACCACCCAAGATCCAATTATAATTGGCTAAATACTGAGAACTCGCCGTCCAGTTTAGAAGGGGACCTCGAAGGTCACCACTTCCTTTCTAAAAACATAATAACTTGAGCCCGTCACGAGGCTACATGAGCCCCTCACGAGGCTACATCTTAATGGGACCGCACCTCTAAGTCTGACACAGCCAGGATAGGACGGTCGCCAGTGATTGGTCCAAGTGGGCGACGCCTAGACCTGTGACGTAGCTAGGGCTTGGATATATAAGGAGCGTGCCTGCTAGCAAAGCTCTATGCTCCTCTCGGCTCTCAACTCGGTTCTCTCGTTCATCTCTCAGCTTGGTCAGCTCTTGGCTCACCATGGGCACAGGCTTGACAGTCTACTGAGGCTCTTCAAGCAACATGTCACTTACAGTTTTTCTTGGAGCTTCACTCACTTTCTACATTGCCTTTGAGCATTAATTGTGTTTAATAAGACGCTGGGAACTCTGGTGAGTGGAACTCAAACCTTATTATGTATTGTACTATTTCTATGTAATCTTGAATTAGGGAATAATTGTATTCTGTGTATAACCATGCCTAGACTCATAAGCCGGGAATATTCCCAGAATGTAGGGGATGCGATTATAGTAAATTAGCACAAGCTTAATTGTTAGACTCTTACCTAAATAACCAAACCAGGCTCTAAAAAGTGTACAATCATGAGTGTCTTATTAATTAAATATTACAAATGTAATTAACTTCAGTGTTATTGTCCTCTTCCTTCAATCATCATTCTCATTGATCCACCAGCGGTTTGATACCGCTAATTAAAAGATAACGATACCTTTCAAATGTCAATCAAGTGTTTTTACCAAAGGGCCTAGATTGAACCCTATACAAACTCAATCTTGGTGGAGGCGTACGTAACCGGCTGCTGGTTTGGGAAGGCAATTCGTTGTCCTCTCCCGCCATACCGTTACAATATTATGGGTTTATGTGGTTGTGTTTTGATTTTTGATTTTATTTATAAAAAAATTATTGATGCACAAATGAAGTGGTACAAACTTATTAAAATTTTGAAAATATATTTACATATATTTTAAAGGTTAGGAACTAAAACGAAAGAAATTTAAACTGTAAAATGAAATAAAAACAACAAAATTACGACATTTTTGCAAACAGCTGTTGTCAGTGACAGAAAAAAGTTGACCTACCTTTAAACTTACGTAGCCCGTGCTAGTCCAGCCGGTGAGCCAGCTTGTGAAATCAAAACATCTGAAAAATAGTTGAATTTCAAGGAAATTACCTCTCAAGGTGCCAGAATTGAACATAAAGTAATGAAATCAATATTGATAGATACATACAAGAAACGCCTAAAATCTCAACCTCAAGACGCAACAGAACGGTAAAAGCAAGGACACAGCAATAAATACATATGATATACCAGTACTGACATATTCATTCACAAACAGACATCCACCCATTGAAAATATTAACTCGTACTACATTTACCAAACACAGAATGCATCATCCAAAATCAGCAATAGAAAGATTTACACTACCAAGAGAACAAGAGGGACGGTGCCTTATTGATCTGCACAACTTACACTCTAAAATAAAAGAGCGGAAAAACACTCAAATCGAGTGAAATTTCGCTCCTTTTTTAGCTTGTATTTGCACCACTCTTTCTGAGTGACCACCACTCCTAGAATTGAGTGAAATAATTCCACTCAATTATAGAGCGAAATTTTCACTCTGAAATAAGGGTGATAATCGCTAATAAAAGATCGAAATTCACTCAAATAATAGCGATATTTTGGCTTCAAAGATACTCTCTATTTAGGCTATTAATAACTCAAACAGAAGCGAAAATCACTCAAAATTGAGACAAACTAACTTCCTAAAAAAATATCGAATTCAATCAAAAAGTAGGGTGGGAGGGAAAGGGAGATAAATCGCTCAAGTAGCTTTAAATTCAGTATACGTATTGCATATAGGTACACATGATATATTATGTTATTTTCAACTCATGTTAATAGGTCAATATCTTAAAACTACAAAATAGTATTATAGCAGCTGTATGCAAACATCACATTGATATGTAGATGGACGACTGCGTTCTCTCTCTTCACTGTGGACGCCCATGAAAAGGCATGCATATAATAATTTCCATTAAGTTTTATCTAGGCCTACACATAATAATTATGTTGTTTTCAACTAAAACAATGAAAACACAATGAACTATTCGTGCATATAGAAGTACAACAGATGTCGACATTTAGGCCCTACCTTTTACTTTTCGGCGTTTTCCGGTTTAATGCCCTTCCTATTAGAACGTTGCACACTTCATCACTACACCCATGGGCGCCGGGAGGGGGGGGCAAGGGGGGGCGCTTGCCCCCCCCTGGATTTCAGGAAAAATAAATATTAACTGGCGATATGCGTTTATTACATATAAATTAATGTATTCGTGAAACCGAAATTCAATTGAAAATTAATATTAATAATATTAATATATTTAATGATCTGATCGGGAGCTGAGTGTTGCTAGTTTGTTTGTTTTATTGCTATTTCATCAAAGTTAGCGGTGCCGGTGCTGCCCTTTGAATTTGGCGGTATTTTAAGTTGGTACTAGCGGCACCAGTGATATAGGTTTGTTTGGTTTACCTAGTGTAGTGTAGACTTGTGTAGTGTAGGTGTAGGCCTTGAAAAATTACACTACACTTTACCCAGGATAACCTAACGTTTTTTAAGCTACTCTCTACACTAGATTCGCCCACGTCGAACTGTCAAACTATACTAATATCATCAAACAGTACTGTTGAAGGCACTAAATGAGTCGAAATGATAGAAAATGTGTACTATCTGAACGATGAAAAGTTTAGTAAATAGACCCCCAGAACACGGTAGGCCTACAATAATTTATTCTTTATTTAATAGAAATTTGTGTTTATGTTTGTAGGCTACTAAGTAATGCATTGAAATTTCGCATTTTCCTTTTTGGGTCTAGTCAATCACGCCCGTTTTCCATTTATTTTATGTTATGTGATATTATGTGTATGATTTATTGAAATAAATAATAATAATGTAACAAGATTATCGTTTCTATGATTTGTAGGCTAGTATATTATTAGTCTATGTAGACCTCTAAGAACGTGTTTTTGTTTTATATTTTTATTCCACATTGCATTGCAGCTAGAGAGAACTTACAAGTTGCAGTTTATGTAAGAAAAGAAAATGTGATCAAAACAGTCACATTCATTATAATTTTATGCAATTAAAATATAGCCTTTATTTTTTAAAACGTGTGTTTCATTTTCACTCATAACCCATTTTAGTAACCGTATAAAAGTTGAGACACAATGTTTTTTTGTTTACTTTCTAGTATCTACTGCACAAAAATTACATAATTTCGGTATCGTATTCAGCCCACTACTTTTTTCTAAAACCCACCAAATGCATTCTAAAAACCTGATTTTCAAAAATTTCGCCTGCGGCGCTATTGTTGGGGGCTCCGCCCCCCAAACCCCCCGTGCTTGCCCAACGAAAGTACAAATTGTGATTGTTGCCCCCCCTGCTAAAATTCCTGCCGGCGCCCATGACTACACCAGTCATAACTATTTTTCCTTGAAAACTTACACTGGCAAATGGCAATGCGCACACGGTCACGAACTAACATACACTGACGAGTTAGTTGGTTTCGACGATGCTGGACGTGGACAGAGGACCGTTGATACATATTGGAATGTCCTACCTCGTTCTTTGTCATGAGTACATGACAAGCAATTATTACCAGTGACATGTTTGAAACGTCGCCGGTAAAATCTCTGTTATTCATCTCCTAGACTTGGCACCGATCAGGACCATCTAGCAGACATACAATAAGAAGAAGCCCCATTCATCGCTTAGATAAATCTCAACACTAATCCCTTGAACAAGCTTTATGCATCGCTCACTATTGACTAAACATCGCTAACTAAAGAGCGGTGTCACATGGTCACTCTGCACATTTGGGCTAAATAATGATCACCGAATACATCGAGTGACACTTCCAGTTAATATTGTGTTACGAACACTCAATATGAGTGAAGTGACCATCCGCTCGGCGTATTGAGTGAAACAAACCACTCAAATAATTTAGCGTGTATGTTATAAACAACTAGACATTTTAAGAAAATATTTTTTACAAAGAGTAACCAATCTATACTCCATATGACTGTGGTGCTAGCTGACAAATCACTAACTCCGCTCAATCTAGCAAACGAAAATGTCTATCTACAAGTGAACCTTATGTCTTAACTGACGCTGCTAAAGAGTTACGTGTCTCAGAAAAGACCCTACACAAGAGACATTATGATGAATTACACAAAGGTCACGTAGATATTAAGGCATTAAATAGGTGGTTAAACAACGGGGAAATGAGATAGAAAGAATGAAAAGCTTTATCTCAATTTACAGTCGAAGATTTTCGAAGGAGAGCTTGGCTGCTGTTTTTTTTGTTTTTTTTTTTTACAAATTTTTGTATTTGTAGGGGATATGAAATCTTTTTGCTGTTTGTTTCCTTCAAAGCGTGAATGATGGACATTGAATTTGTCAAGTTGAGAGTTGTTTTTTTATTTTTTGGGCCCACGGTCACCCAAATTTGCCCCTTGTGTTTTGGGCGCTAGATATTTATAATGGTTAAGAGAATGTTTAATTTCAAGTTTGGAAAAATTATTACGCGTGTTTGATTTTCATTTTGATTTTCCCCGGTCCCTATTGCCCGGTTTTGGTTTTGAAAGCTTAAGTAATTCCGCATGAGGGACATCTAAGTGTGGCCCAAGTTTCAAAGTTCTAAGAAGAACCGTTTTCACTGTATAGCGTCTTATTCATAAGAGTACGGAATTACCTAGCTTTTGATAATTTTGATTTTCTCCGGTACCCGTTATCCAAGTTTGCTTTCCATATTCATAAGTGATAAAGAATGAGAGATATCTAAGTGTATTCCACGTTTGAAACTTCTCAGTTGTAGCGTTTTCTTTGAATGATTAATTTTTTAAAGTTCAGAGATTTTTTTGACATTTTTGGGACCACGGTCTTCCCAAATTAAGTCCTTTGTGTTTTGGACGCTAGATATTTATAATGGTTAAGAGCGTGTTTAATTTCAAGTTTGTACAAAATACCACGCCTTAGTGACGTGTTTTGATTATCGAACTTTATATTTTCTCCGGTCCCTGTTACCCGATTTTGGTTTTGAAAGCAAAATGCACTGCGTCTGAGGTACATCTAAGTGTGGTCCAAGTTTTAAAGTTCTTAGATGTACCGTTTTCTCTGTAGGCTTAATTAATCTCCGCGGAGAATTAGTTCACTAGCTAGCCAGCCGGAAGGATTTCAACGATTTTCAGGCATATTTTTAACGCAGAACGGGTTATCGGTTCGGGTTGATTTTTTTTGTTTGATAGGTCATAGACCACATATCAGCTCATGTATCAATTTTCAAGATTGTAAATCTTTCGGGGCGGCGTGTGCAGATAGCTGAAAATCCCCCAACTCTGGTAGCTGTATACAGGGCCACGAGTTCGTCGTCGCCTAAGCAGTCGCATGCGCTTGGCTGCGGGCGACGACCTTCGCCATACATTTCAACTTATGTGTGAAGGAGGGCAGGGTGGGAGAGGTTTTGATGCTTTCAGGGAGCTTATTGTAGAGGGTGGAAGCTAGATATTTAGGGCCGTGTGCAAAGAGGCGCAGGCTGTGGGAGGTTCTGTGTATGTGAAGGTTGGCTCTAGTGTTATGGAAATAAGCATTTAGATGGAAGAGGTTACTGTTGGTCCGAACAAATAATGCGGCTTATTGGATGAGGGTACATGCTAGAGTAAGAATACCAAGTTCCTTGAAGAGTTATCTACATGAGTGTTTTCTGAAGCAGGAGACACCATTTTCGTTTCGTTCTCTTTTTGAGACTGAATATTCTGTTTGCATGAGGGGAAGCTCCACAAAATAGCAGGAAATAATATAAGTGAGGGTGAATGGGGGCAAAGTAAACGAGGATGTGAGGTGAACCATTTGTTTGAGCTTTCGGATGGACTGGTCATTGACATAAATGATATATGCTAAGGGTCCGAAAATTGATCCCTGGGGAACATCGCAGACTATTGACAGAGGTTTAGAGCGGGTTGTGGTGACGGATTGCCTATTGGATGTTTGGAGTTCCATTACTTGGGTACGGCCGGACAGAAAAGTGGAAATCCAATAAAGAGCTACCCCACGGATACCGTAAGTAAGTACTTTGTCGAGAAGGATTTTGATATCAATGGTGTCGAAACAAAGACAACACCTGACCTGGTGGTGTTGCCCAACCAACTCCGCTTAAATTTAAATTTTATCGTGGGAAACCTGTAATAGGGTGCAAGTAGCCCCTCTTCAGGTGAACTAGGTATGTGCGGATAGGAAATTGTGAAGGGATGTCCGCGGGCTGTTTAAGAGGACTCAATCCCTTGTATCCGCCTTAACGACTGAGGAAAACCTCGGAAAAAACCTTCAGTCAGGATTGCCGGTCTCGACGGGATTCGAACCCGGGACCTCCCGAATCAGAGTCGAGCGCTTAGCGCCCGAGCCAACACTGTTGGTCACTCCGCTTAGCATCTCGCGTAGTTTGCTGCAATTAAACCAGGAAGTGGTGATATATACAAAGACTAGCAACCTTGGACAGTGGGATGAAACCAACACAGTTGACTGCAGCTCTGCTAGAGTAGCCACCTGACATTGCAAGGATGTCCGCCTCTTTGTATCGTTGCTGCATGCGACCTGCTCCATAGAAGAGGTGTGATTATAGATGTATCTTCCTAGCTAAGACTAGCAACCTTGGACAGTGGGATGAAACACCGTTGACTGCAGCTCTGCTAGAGTAGCCACCTGACATTGCAAGGATGTCCGCCTCTTTGTATCGTTGCTTGGATGCGACCTGCTCCATAGAGCAGGTGTTATTGGATGAGCGAAGCGAAGACTTCAATTTCACCGACCCCCCAAAAAAATTTAGCTCGGGTGTTTTTTTTTTTTTTTTTTTGTTGTTTGTTTTTCTGTTTGTTTGTTCGCTCTCTACCGGGCAAACGGCATATGCGATCTGGATGAAAATTTGACAGGACCTTCGAAATCTCTGAACTTAGACTTGCCACGTTTTTGGGTACAATCGAAGAAATATTTCTCATGAATATCGTACTTTTACGATTTTTTTCGATTTTTTTGGCGATATTTTCGTGCCATTTGGGTCAATTCTGACCAAACGGTGAAGCTAAAACGTTCATATTATACATGGACATTAGGTTATGGTGATTTAGTACATTTTGAAAGAAAAAGTTGAAAAAGCTAGCCAGAATCTATAGAAATAAAGCTTTTAATATAAGATTTTTGGTTTTTTGTACGATATTTTCGTGCCATTTGGGCCAATTCTGACCAAACGGGTGGGGCTTCAACGTTCATATTATACATGGACATTAAGGTTATGGTGATGTAGTACCTTTTGAAAGAAAAAGTTGAAAAAGTTAGCCAGAATCCATAGAAATAAAGCTTTTAATATAAGTTTTTTACGGTAAATAATACCAATTGACAAGAACAAAAGAAACTTGACAACATTCACCTACAATGCGTAGGCAGCAAACCCAAGCACTTGCAAAAGTAAAGATATCCCAAGCAAACTTAAAACTTTAAAAAGCTCATCCATCAACGCGGCGGGACTTTAGCGTTTTCCTAGTTATATAGAACACTACTTAACTTGTCGTCTATCTATACGTTACGAACAATACACGAATGCAATGGGATATGAAATATGGTTTAACCATTTTGTCGGATATTAGTAATTATTCTGCAACACCACCTTGTTGTGATAGGATATACCTTATCAATAGAAAATATTCTTATGACACCTGCGTTGGGTATGTATGACTTTCTTTGTGAGCGAGGGTTTATTTCTCAATTTCATTAAAAGGGATAGACTTTCGTATTGACATTATGAATCATGTTTAGACGGTCAGTTCCAAGGCAGGAAATGTGTCAATCTCTTCATATCTGCAATGTAGGCCCTACTAACAATCAAGATGATATGGAGTTAACCGTCCCGATAGCTCAGGGGTAGAGCACCCGACCGGCTATTGGGAGACCGGGGTTCGATACCCCGCTGAGATGGATTTTTTAATTTCCAGATTGATTTCCATAAAATCAGTTACAGGATTGATTTCCATAAAATCAATTACACCTACGGGAGTGTTTACTGTTAAATGATATTGAGAAATAAACACTCGCTCATACCTGCGTTAGGTTATGATATTATAAATCGTGTTTAGATGGCCAGTTCAAAGCCAGCAGAATTGTTGCAGTACTGTTCCAATCTATTAAGATCTACAATGCACCAACAATCCATTATAAAGTTAACCGTCTCGTTATCTTAAGGGGTAAAATTGGAATACCGGTGTTCGATACCCCGCTGAGATGGGTTTGGTAATTTCTGGATTGATTTCAATAAACAAAATTACACTAACGCGAGTGTTTTCCAATTAATGAAATTGAGAAATAATCTTTAGCTCAAATCTGCGTCAGGTAATGACATTTCTATTTATTATTACTATTATTATTTAATACACATTTTGGAATGGTCAATTATAAAAAAAATTAGTGGTATAAATGATGGTATACAATAATGAAATATGAAATCACTGGAAAACATTTCAATTATAGAAGAACGGACTAAACCTGAAGTTAAAAGAAAAACAATGTTATAATAGTCATCAAAGAATTCATTAATAGAGTAATAACATTTTGATATTAAGAATTCAATGAGCTTGATTTTGAAAAATATAGGTGATGATAATATTTTTATGTGTAGGAATTAGACAAAGACAAAGATAATGAGGCTTTTAGAATAAGGGACGTGTTGTGAGAAGGAACATGGATCTTGGTTGATGGACGAGTTGAGTAGGAGTGAATGGAAGAGTTTCGGGTGAAGAGGGATGGATTATTGTTGACGAATATGGCTGCTTGATGTATAAGGGAGCAAGCAAGAGATAAAGGGCATGAAATAAACTTCTGCACGACTTAAGTCTAGAGGCCTCAGTAATGATACGAACCGCTAGCTTTTGTAGAATGAGAATTCGTTTAGCCTTAGGCGAGGCTCCCCAGAACAAAATACCGTACGAAATATGAGAATGAATTAGGGCAAGGTGAGAAAGCTTAAGGGAGTGAGGACGTGAGAAATGGGTTTAGATGGCCAGTTCAAACCAGGGATCCAGCTCACATAGATTTTTAAATGAGCTGAGCTATCGAGCTGAGCGAATGAGCCGTGAGCTAGTGAGCTGGGCTTTCGAGCTTCAAAGGCAACAGAATCGCACAAAACACAAACAATATTAAATTGTCATTATCGAAAATAGGTATAATAATTGTACACTTTAGTGAATTAATAATTTAATATAAAATATGTATGTGACAACTGCCTAGAATACATTATTTATGT
The DNA here is from genome assembly GCA_024449915.1 of Sweltsa coloradensis. Classification (NCBI taxonomy): domain Eukaryota; kingdom Metazoa; phylum Arthropoda; class Insecta; order Plecoptera; family Chloroperlidae; genus Sweltsa; species Sweltsa coloradensis. The sequence continues at coordinate 50,579 of JAMZAV010000685.1, read as the reverse complement.
AAAAACATATGTGCCTTGCTCAGATTGAGAAATTTCTCATGAGCGAGCAAAGTTAGAGGATTCCATTCAATAACAAATAAATAAATACACTCTTATTTAGAATCTACCCACTCAGTCACAGAACTGATTTTCAGTGGAGGATATAACATTTAAAGTTGACCAAGCCAACCCTGTAGGCTGCGACACCATCGACGAGCGAACAATGACCAACTTGAGATCGGCATATTTAATTAAACACCAATCATACAAGTTGAACACGATTACACTCGCAGACAGTGCCAGAGTACACACAAGGCTAATTCGGAACAACCTTTTAATTTTTAATTTGCCTTGTTGCTAGGAAGGTTCCAAAGTCACCGTTTACACATTCCTGAGCCAAGAACTGATGGACGTAAGTCCAAATTCAGAAGGTGAAAAACTTCTGTCTAGAGCGGATATTGAACTTGGGACCTTCTGCATTGGAAGCAGAGTCTCTAAACACAAGACCAACAAGTCACGCAATAAGTCCTCTAGTGGCAATACCTTTGTCTCGTTGTATTTTGCCATATTACTCAATAAGAGAGATGGAATTCATTGAAATTGACAACATGTATATCCATTTCAAGATATCAATTATTTATGAAACAATTAATTACGAATAATACCGTGAAAGTACTTTAAATCAGCCGTTGTTTTATGTTTGACATGGTACAAATATAATACGAATGTTATGCATTATTTCGTTCTTTTTTATGTTAAATATTTAATTTTTATTTCGTCGATCACTTTTACACCGTCAATAGTTCTCTGCAATTGGTGGTTATGTTCGAAATACATCAAACGAACAAGCCTTACCAATGAATTATTGAGAAAATAAATTATTGGTTTTGAGGATTTCACCGGCTGTTGTTTGAAGCAGAGCTATCATATCTGATGATCAAACATAGCGTATGGATCTACGTCATGGTCAATAATATTTTAAACTACACAACACACTTCTGAAAAGTGATCATAATTTCAATTTTAGTATTGTGAGGGCCTAACTCAATGCTGGATATGAAGACTAACCCGTTGTCTAGTGTCTACAAGTCACAACCAGCTACTTAAAGCTCAGCTACCACCTTATTGTGATGTCTCATTCGTTGTAAACAAAAGAGCCTATCCGTAATTTATAAAGATAAATCGAATATAATTTAGAGTCTACAAATGTTCAGCTAGTTTAACTTTTAATTGAGTAAGCATACACTCTTCTGTGAACTCACTTTATTTTGTAATACGTGTAAGTGTATTTTTTAAGTGTTTCGAACGCCGAGTTTATATAATATCAACCAAGTTTTCCCCTTGTCAACTTAAGTCATTTTCTACCACGCAGAAGTTGGATGACACTTTAATACACACAAATAAAACGCTGTGATGACGTACAATGTATAGAGGAAGGCCAACCCAAAGTAGAATGTTTTGAAAAATTCATTCACAAACGATTAAAGTGTGGGCATTGGATAGAGCAATTTACAAAGAACTTCAAGTACTCCTTATAATATTATGTTTGTGTTCAGAATAAATTGATAGTCTTTTCCGTTATAAATAAGGCAACAAGAAAGTGTACAGTTTTAAGTTGTCCTGGTTCTCGCAATTGGTCAAAAGTTCACTCAAGTTCACTCAAGGTCACTCAAGGTCACTCAAGGTCACTTAAGGTCAATTCTAATCTCGAGGCTACGAGTCTTCAGGAGAAAACTGGGTGGAGGAAAATGACCGACTTCAACCTAAGGATGTTGTACTGGCAAGGTGGGTCCTCTATGTCAAGGTCACTCAAGGTCACTCAATGACATCTCTAGTCTCAAGGCTCCTCTCTCAACTGGACGGAGAAAAATGTTTGACTTCAACCTAGGGCTGATGCATGGTACAAGGATATATCTGTGTGGCTAGGTATGACACTGCGCATCTCCGCCGCGAGTGTGACGTCAGCCCGATCTCGTTCATGTGAATCAGATAGCGCCCGGCCGTATAACGCCACACGTGTTCATTGCTCCACTCTGTATTTCTCAAGTTATTTGATGGATCGCGACTGGGTTTTCAGTATACGAACATTATTGTTTATTGATACTGTGCTAGTAGGCCTACTAGCGAGTAGTGACAGCTTACGACATTTTTCCATTAGCAATTAACTGGAATGGTTTTCATTAGAGCGATATCTCAACTTGCATATACATTCAACTTCCAAATCATAACAGATTCAAGTGCCCCATCTCATCAAATTATCTCGGAGCAGTGTGTAATCAGTAGTCTTGGTGGAACAGTGTCGTGACCCTGGTCCAGATATTATCTTGCTCGTGAAAAGTTCGCTCAATTTTGTGTCAAACATATATTTGCGTGAATGAAATTATCTTCATGTCGCAGTTTTAATAGCATTTTAGACAATTGTTAGTGGGTTTAGTACGGACGTATGGATGTTTAATGAATGTACAACGCCAGTCAGTGTATTTGATATTAGGCCTACTTTTTTGTTTTGCGTGTCGCAAATGATAATTTTATTGTATATAAGCTATAGACCCTCGACGATACATTTGTGCCTGTTCAAACTAATTAGTTTTCTTATGAGGGGATAGGACTGACGTGTTAAATAACAAAAACATAATTCTTATGACGGACCAATCAGACGTTAATAATTCCATTGATTATAATTCTTACGACGACCAATCAAACTAAAACAATTTCTAAAGAATAAAACACGGTTGTAGGAACTGGGCCTTGCTTGCAAGTCGGCTAATAATTTTTTTTTAAAGTCAATCAAAAGCCATACATTGACAGAAAAATATCAACATATTTTCACTCACGCGAATATGCATCCGAATAAAATAAAACAATATTCATAATGAAGATATATTCTACCCAAAGAACATGCCGAAGGAAACGCACAGTCATTTGTAAGTGCTGAAATGTTTGATTTAATTATTTCGAATTACGCGTATTTATTACATAATGTTTTAGCTGAGGAAGATGTAAAGTTGATTTAGAAATTAATTACAATCAAGGACCCTTTTATTCCCGCGTCTAATTACATTCTAATATAATTTTGGTGAAAACGGTTGTGCATTATTTGTCCATTTGATCTAGCTACTTCGATTACTATTTGATTATGATTTCGATTGTCTGTATTAGTCTACAATGTGTAATCTTTTACGCAGAAATAATTACGTGGTAACAGGTTTTATTAGATTTGTAATCCTATATTTCAATATCAGATAATTCGTCTGCACTACAACAATAATTAAAAATTTGTGTTAAATCTCGGGTTGGAAGGTTTAAAACATAAATAACGTAAAAATCACGCACGGATTTCTTTACTTGTTATAATTTATATATACACTATAACTTTCCCAAAAGTGTATCACAGTAACACTTGTGAGTAGGCCCTATGCATCATATTACGGCTAATATAAGTAATTAACTACAATAAGCCCATAAAACTATTTACCCACATAATTCCTAAACAGTATGTACAAAGTAACAAAAAGCCAGAAAGTTTAAAGTTCGGACAATGAATAGTTATTTGGATATTAGTTTACGATTGCGGGATTTTATCACGCGCCGAGCGGTAGCCGACTCGGGGAGATGATCGGGAATACGTCATGCGCGGACTGGACGCAAACGCGTTCACCGGAATGCCAGACCTGAGTAGAATATCATTGGATCATGAAGATGATGTACTGGCAAGGTGGGTACACTATGTCAAGGTCATATAGGTCACTCAAGGTCACTCAATGTCATCTCTAGTCTCGAGGCTCCTCTCTTAACCAGACGGAGTAAAATGTTTGACTTCAACCTAGGGATGATGTACTTGCAAAGTGGGTCCCCTATGTCAAGGTCATATAGGTCACTCAACGTCATCTCTAGTTACGAGACTCCTCTTTCAACCGGGTGGAGTAAAATATTTGACTTTAACCTAGGGATGATGTACTTGCAAAGTGGGTCCCCTATGTCAAGGTCATATAGATCACTCGAGGTCACTGAATGACATCTCTAGTCTCGAGGCTTCTTTTAAGGAGGAAACACGACGGAGTTAAATGTTTGAGTTCAACCTAGGGATTATGTACTTACTAAGTGAGTACCTTATGTCAAGGTCATATAGGTCTCTCAAGGTCACCCGAGACACGGACAATCTTCAGGTTCTTCTTCGGGAGAAACCGGACGGAGAAAAATGTTCGACTTTATCCAAGGGATGTTGTACTGGCAAGGTTGGACCTCTCTCTACCTTCTCTTTGTTATTGCACATAAAACGCTCTTCAAAAACAATTCATTTATTGCTAGAAAAACCAAGTCATCTAGCTTAACAACGAACCAAATTAAGTATAAAGTATTATTTACAAGTACTGGTAGGGAAGAACCAAACATATTGAGCGAAGCGTACCGAAATTTTTCAACAGGTGAACCTGCCTTTACTTTTCTTGGAGGTGCAGAGTACCATCGAATTTTTTATATGCTTTTCACACCTTAAATCTAATCTCAGTGGTCACGAAAAACATTCTTGACCATCCTTATTAAGACGCAATGTCAACAACAATTACCATGTTTTTTTCGGAGATAATGTTCGGATTTCATCGCGAGACGTATCACACTCACAGATGCATGGACAGACAAGTATGTGTTTGAGTGGGACTCTTGGATTTTCTCCCTGACGGTCCGAACACGGATCTGCAGTACCTCAGCCCCCGTCTGGCGCGCATCGTGTCCGCACCACCTTCTGACACCAACTCTCTTGCAGGTTTCTCCCTGACGGCCCCGACACGGATCTGCAGTACCTCAGCCCCCGTCTGGCGCGCATCGTAGTCCGTCACCCCCTTCTACGCCAAGCGCTTCGGACCTTCCGTAGCTTCTATCCCTGGTTCATGATGAGCTTCATGGGTCTTAGCTGCTTTGCGATCCATCCTTCTGGAATTTACACCCACTGGAACAACAAGAAGGAAGTGATACAGAACGTTTATCCAATGATGATGTTCTTTTTAAATGTGTGCTGCACAGCAACAGTTTTGTTTTATAAATATGAACTACAGAACATAACATACAAAATTGAAGAATTGTCCGGTCCAGGACACATGTACAACACATATCAAAGAAATCTTATGGAGAAAGTGAATTCAAGGATGTATATATTTATGAAGCAGATCCATATTTTTCTTGATCCTTTTGCTTTGATCAGTGTGGTACTTATAGCCGTGATCGATCTTCTACCCAAGAGGAGAATGTATTACAGGTAAGGGAATATTATTTCACTAGACAAATAAAAACGCTCGATATAACTCGATAACATGCAGAGATATGTCCCTGGTAAAAACAAACTTGTACACGAGGCGCCGTTTTGCCCGAGTCCCGAAATTTACAGAATTCCAATGTCAAGTCACAGAACTTAACATAAGATTTTTACAATCACAATAATCATCATCAGTCACCACTTACAAATGTTTTAAAAAAACATGCCTAAAACTCGTCATAATGCTCAAATCAAAATCTTAGAATCGAAAACATTTCCGGCGCTGTGCGCCCCAAACCCGTATTAGCGATGGGGGACCGCTACCCAGACCCCCCATTGTACAAAATCATGGTCATTGCCCATGAAAGATCGTATACCCATAGATAATCTTTTTGTATGAGGGAGGCCAAGTAATCTCGTTTACGTTAGAAAAATCACAAGGAACGGCCATGAATTCAGTTAATAATATTGGGAATGACACATGTTTGTAATTAAATGAAATGGACAGTTTGAAACTGTTATGAGCTCTGTCTCCATCATTGACATATCTGCACAGTTTGAAGAAACAGGTGAATCTAATAAGGAAGGTTTGTCTTTGATTTCAGATCATCAGACTTGTTTGAGGTAACCTCGTCGCCAGCTTTCGAGATTTACACGGTTGTGATAATCATAGAAGTAGTAAGTGCCACTTGGCTGGCCATGACTCATCTGATGGCGATCCTGAATGATTTTGTGCGTTTGTCAGTTCTTTTCAAACTTCTTACAAATAAATTCAGAAATATACGTGAAATTGCCGTAGAACGCATACAAGACCGGAAGCAAAGAGAATTAAAGCGATTGGGTGAAACATTGCTTTACATAAGTGAAGTATTTGACGAAGAACAACGAGAAATTTCTGGACATCAGGCTTTGACTAAACAAGGTGACCAGGAGAGTGAAGCTCCTCGTGTAATGATGCGGGGGGTTATAACAGTCGCCTCGCCGAGGTCAGCGCTTAACGTGAACCTCCCTGGTTCCATACCTGACAGTCACGTGACCTTGGTAGGAGTGACCCAGACTTCTACCTCCAGACAACCGGTCAGTCAAGGGAGGACAACACCCCAAGGAGACGAGGTTGGCTGGCAGAGGTCAGCGCTTAACGTGAACCTCCCTGGTTCCCTACCTGACAGTCACGTGACCTTGGTAGGAGTGACCCAGACTTCTACCTCCAGACAACCGGTCAGTCAAGGGAGGACAACACCCCAAGGAGACGAGGTTGGCTATACCGCAGAAGAACTTGACCAAGAGATGGGACAACTACTGAAGATTTTTGTGCAGTCTCATCAGGAATTACTACGGTTTGTAGGCTATAATATAACTATAAACACACAAATATTTAAAACTTGTTGGATGACGACATTATTGTAAACTTTTGTAAATGCATTTTTTCACAGATTGCAGTGTACATTTCATTCAATATTCGAGATCTTCTTTGTTTTGTTCTCTGGCCTGAATGTATTGGTGTATGGTGCTACATTGCAGCTACTTACAGTTGTACGTATTTTCTTCATAGCATTATCTATACTATTCCCACTGGGCACTGCTAGACAAGTGCAAGTGTTATGTCCACCAGTGTTTTGTGTTGTCTTTTAAATAGTAACGATATTGGACATGGTAGACCTACGTGCAATTAGCCCGTCATAATAATATAATGTTTTTAAACTTAAAAAACTTTAGAATAGGGCCTTCTTTGTAAACATGTGGACTAGCGTTCATCGAGTGGTTAATTTAAATAGAACCATGATCCACCAATGACACAATTATCTGATCTCTGGCCAGCCTAGCTCTCTGCTGATAGCTGCAAACGAAATGACGTATCAATCTTTTACTATCTTTTCTGGCAGAGCACAGTCGTAGTGGTATGGATTGATATATATCTTATGTTGACATATATTCAGTAACCATTACCTGTTTAATATTTTTCTTCTTATTTTATAGCAAGAAGAGATTGGCCTATTCTGGCTCGTAATTTTGTTGGGCAGCTTCATCAGCGTGGCCACTTACTTCGCATTTAACTTTTTGGCAAACTTTATCTCGGACGAGGTAAGATAATAGTAATACTAAGGTATAAATTTGACTTCTTCTTAAAGGGGATATGACCCCCCAAATTTTTTTTAACCACATAATCTATCGCGTAATACTTCACATAAATGACTGAAAAATTATTTGTTACCGTGACTTAACCAGATTTAAAAAAAAAAAAAAGTTTATGGTCCTGAAATTGGCGAAAATATACCTTTTGGGAAATGTCTACGCCTGTTGTTGGCTGAGATCCTCGCCTCATTAACCAATCAGAGCTCGTGTTTCAGGCAGCAGCTGTGGGCGAAGCTGTCTACGCCTGTGATTGGCTGAGATCCTCGCCAAATTTCAAGAGTTCAATGAAGATCATACTAAGCAGGACCAACTGCCCAGTCGAGTTTAAACCTAGAGGATTTGACCCTCTATCTCTGAAGAACTTCGGCCAGGTGAGATGATTGTTTATACCCTGATTCTTGCCGGTTGCTTAAAAGGGAATGCTTTGTCTTTTAACCATGTATTTTCTCTGCTCCTTTAAACTCCACTAGGAAAACCAATTGTCTATCTTTGGGTTTGTTCTTTGGTCCACCTCAAATTGTGGTAATTACGCCTAGGTGTAAAATAAAGAATCAGAAATGGGGTTAAAAGGTGTAATATTTCACGGATGGAAAAAAGAACGATTTTGTTGTAATTTGACGGCAAATTCGAGGTTATGTTGCCAGCTATCATTCAATTCAATCACTTTCAGAAGATATCGCACTCAATAATAATAAAAAGTAGAGTGAAATCTTGATTTTTCAACTCTAAAATTTTCCCCCCTTTGCCCCCATGGCATGAAAGTTGGGGGGGGGGCAATGCCCCCCTTGCCCCCCTGTTCCGACGCCACTGAATCCACCTGACAGTATTTTTTTTCATACACATATAGATATGCTTTATAGGTTATCTAGGTTAACTTGAGCCGAATGGGATAAGCTACCATTGTTTACAAAACAAGTCAATAGTTGAGCGATTGACAAATTGTTTTTTTTTTTAGATTTCCAACATGGCCTACAAGACAACTGCTACTATCACTGCGATTATCACGGACATTTAGGGGGGGGGGCAGGAATGGCCTACGTTGCGCATGTTAAATTGCCTAAATTCCGGTACCATTTACTCCCTGGCATTAAGTCTTAGAGACTAATTTTTCCCCCTTCTAGATTAGCCTGTTACCTAGAAACTGTGCGTGGGAATTTTTGAGTTTTGAAAATCTGTGGTAACCAGATTTTTTTTTAACTATCAAAAAAATCCCAGAAAATTGACATTGTTCACAACAATTCATGGGGAAAAAATGGATGATGATATTTTTTCGAAATTCCCCACACACAGTTTCTTTAAAACACAATAAAGAATTAGTCCTGAAAATTTCAAGGCTCTAGCTTCAAAACTGCCTAACTTATAAGTACCGTAGTTTAAGAAAGTATAGTTTTGAGTAAACGGGTGTTAAAGTTAATATATAAGGTATACTTCATGTGCAGTAATTACATTTCCGTTACCATTTTTTTCGGAGGGTATTCAACTAAGAGATTTTTTTTTCAATCCAGCACATTGGAGTTTTTGCTAACAATTGTAAAAAAAAAAAAAAATGTTTTTGGATGAGCGAAGCGAAGACTTCAATTTGACTTTGTGTTTTTTTGTTTGTTTTTTACTTACGTTACCCCAAGAAAAATAGCTCGGGTGTTTTGTTTTTGTTAGTTTTTTTGTCTGTTTGTTCGCTCTCTACCCGGCAAACGGCATATGCGATCTTGATGAAAATTGAGGGGACCTTCGAAATCTCTGAACTTAGAGCTGTATTGTTTTTGGGTACAATCGAAGAAATATTTCTCATAAATATCGTACTTTTACGTTTTTTTTTCGATTTTTAGTGCGATATTTTCGTGATATTTGGCAAACGGCTACTCCGATATTGATGAAACTTTATAGGAACGTTTAAAATCACCGAAATCATATGTGTTATGATTTTAGAGACATTTGAAAAAATATTTCTTATAGAAATCGTACTTTTACGATTTTTTCTCCGGTATTTAATACGATACTTTCGTGATATTTGGGCCGATTTTGACCAAACGGGTGGGGCTACAACGTTCATATTTTACATTGACATAAAGATTATGGTGATGTAGTGCCTCTTGAAAGAAAAAGTTAAAAAAGTTGGTCAAAATTCATAGAAAAAAAGGTTTTAACATAAGCCTTTTACATGTGTATAATGAACAAGTAATATCAAGTAACTATAGAAAAAGTAATAATCCTGTCAAATAAGAATTTTTGGAGGAAAAAATTGCGATGTCGCTGAATTTTTGCAGAGACCTTTCTTATATAATACTAATTAACATACTAAAACTCCCCTACAATCGGACTAGAGCTTCGGCCGCCATAATGGAAAATGGCGGCCAAAAAGTGTTGGTTATCGAATATCTCCAAATTGGTTGGAGATAGACAAAATGTTGCAATGGCAAAAATATTCCAAAAAAAAGCTCATCCATCAACGCGACTTTAAAAAGCGTTCGCGAAGCGGACTTGTTTATAATTATACATTAATTTTTGAGTCGTTAATATACGATGGTTGTCATAGCAACATAAAATAATTAAATCTTTGCAAAAAACAAACAAACAAAAAACGATTTTTTTATTTTTTTTATATAATTTTATTGTGATTACAATAAAACATATTCAACCCAAAAAATCAAACTTTTCAATAAGTTTTATTCCTGCTGTACTAGACGTGGCAGAAATTACCACTTTGTAAGAACATCATTCTTCTGTAGTAACATGCTCCTCCTATTGAGTTATATAAGTCTTTGTAGTCTAAGTGTGCATGCTACTATAATGCAATTATTAAAAGTTTAAAAGTTTAAGCTTAAAGGTTGGTAGACTTCTGACTAAGCTTAAAATATAGGTACATAGTATATTTCTAATTAGCTTAAGTTTGTAGACAAAATCCCTGTTTTGTCAATACCATACATTCTTTTTTCTTTACTGTTTTACTTTCATACCAAGTAAAAGTAAATAAAGTTCACACTTTCAATTAATTGTCACTTTCAAATAAAATTATTACTTTCTTAAAGAGATTTGTAATTATTATTTTTTTCAATTCAAATGCTGTTGTTTTTATAATGGTGAACTTTATATTTTGATGAACGTAATGTTGTAAGTTAGGCTTATAGTGTTAGTTGTTTGAATGTTTGTATTGTGGGTCCATCGTGGCCTACTATTGTGTTTATTCGTCGAGTTTTTATATAGTTTTTGATTATCTATTTTTGATTTAACTTGCTACATAAATGTTAATTTTAATAACGTACTTTAATATCAATTTTATTATATATACTAATTAGGGATATCACACACAATTCTGTGTTTAAGGGCAATGCTCGTTGTGATATTCCTGATGAGTGTGTACATACTGTGATGATCATTGAATAATAATAATAATTAATTAATATCGAACCCTATTTCCAACTAAGTCGGGTAGGGGGTGGGAGGTTCCCACCACATTCTTGGCTCCCCGGGGTTATCGAAGCCGGATAGCCATGCCTGACGCAGGACGCTTCTCCCACATCATCTTTTTCTTCCTCAGCGTCATCAAATTCACTTTCTTCCTCTCCTCTGTCTTCTTCCTCAGGGACCTCCACCTGTTTTTTTCCATATTTTTCGTTCTTCCCAACATCTTTCCTGGTTAATCCTTTCCCAAACTGCATTTCGTCTTTTCAAATCCATTGCTATAACTTCTTACCATCTCAGTCTGGACCTCCCTCTTGTTCTCTGTTTGTTTCCTGCATCTTGTTCATACTGTTTCTTTGGTATCCTGTCCTTCTGCATCCTCTTCATGTGTCCAAACCACCTCAGCCTTTCTTTCTCTAGCTTAAAGTTTATACTCACTACTCCTAGTCCTTTCCTTATCTTCGTGCTCCTCATCTTATCAATCTTCGTAACTCCCATTACACTCCTCAAAAATTTCATTTCCGCAGCTTGAATTTGTCTTTCTTCTTTACCCCCAACTGGCCATGTCACTGCACCATATGTGAGTACCGGTACAAAATATGCTTTGTATATTAAAAGTTTGCATCGCCTTGGTACTTCTTTTTTCCAAAGCAGTTTCCTCAATAAAAAAAAATAAAAGTATGAAATTAATTTTAACATTTCATGTACGGTAATATGTTCACTAAACCATACTTATAATACTTATATGTTTTAATATTATAAGGCAATAAATATAGGAATGTGTTCCTTCTACTAAATTGTATTTGTCCTTGTATTCTCATTGAGATATTATATGTACTCACCAGTAAAGTGCACTTAAATGTTTCCAAAGCATATTGTCACGCATAGCTAATTAGGCCCTTTGGCTGAGGGTGGTGATCGCCAAATGAGTGTTTAAGTGGGGGCGTAGCGTAACTCTTGAGGCCTAAATAACTAGCACGGACCAGGGATCGTGGGTAGGTGGGTTCATGAAGGGGGGGTGTAGACACAGTTATTAGACGTGAATCCACTTAAGAGACCAGCACTGTATTAAAGATGAACATAATAACCCTCCTATTCTGACCTAGGATCGAACCTACGAGTTCCGTCTGGCAGACCGTGGGTTCATACCTCTACTGACTCTATGACTAACTAATTGGTTTGCATGGCTTACCGAATGCTTCTAGTCCCTGGTATGTGGTTTAGACTGGCCCCCTCCGACACCCTGATGTCGGACCCTGGGCGATGTCTTCTCTCTTCACCTCTTCTTATGGTTAATCCTTGTTCTGGTTCTTCATCCGGTAATCCTCACTAAGAACTCTTCCAGGACATTTGTGGTTCACTTTGCGGTTGTTGTTGCACTGTCCTGACCTCCTCCGTCCACGGTTGTCGCTCGTCTCTCTCTGTTCTCAACCAACGTCTCTCCGTACCTCAGCACTCTTAGTTCAGTGCACTTAATCAAAGTCCGATTTACTTGCACTATTTAGTTGTGCAATCTTTAGTATTCAGCGTTTTGTCGGTCGATTCCCTTCCTGTATTGCGACTAAATGAGCCACACCGGAAAGTAACTAGACGTCTTGACCCTAAATGAACTCACGTCGGTATGTTCCCTGATTGGATTCCGAAATGTAATGGACCTCGAGATAATTAGTATTAAGTCAACATGTACTCTACAGGACATGACATCCCTCTCTCCGGGGGTGAAAACGCCCTCGTTTTCGTTCCTCCATCCTGAATGAGCTTCGCTTATTCTTCATTGAAATCCACTAAGTATTCGATGTCATAGGTGTACAAACTGGCCATATGCATTTAGATTTATAGAATCAACTTGACAAACGTAACTAGTAGATAAGTCCTTCTTCCCTTTGTCTTGGCCGAAAGATCTCTTCTGTCTTGGCAAAGATTCACTTCATTCGGCGCCACATCCTCTCCAAAGAATCAGTGAAACCAACATACCAGGACCCCTAAGCTGAAAATTTTAGTTTAAGAAAGAAAAAAAAATAAAGGAATCCCACGTTTTCCGGACAAAACTCATAACCTCGCCTTTGGCATGTACATCCAGGTACTAATATAAAAGACGTGACTCTACGACAGTTAAACCTTCCTAATCAAATCTATAATTCCTGTGAATTAGGAATCAAATAATTTTAACCTGTAAATCCCTATATCTTAGTCTGTTCACAAACAATAACAAAAAACACAAGTATAAATTAGCTAATTATTTGTTTGTGCGTAATTCAAAATAAAAACAATAAGTAGGCACCTTAAGATTTACTGTCCAATATCCCTAAGTAATAATATTTGGAATTCCTGGTAAATTCCTAGATTTTCAAAATCAAAAATAATTTGCCAGTGTGGTCCCGACATTGTGACTAAACGAGCCGGACACTTCTCCGTCGTCTGTCAGAATCGCAGGCATGTACTGCTTTCCCTTCCTCCACCCGATATCCATTCGAGTGAGCGGGGCGCGTCAACTGTAACATAAATAAAAACCGAACAGCCATTTGCGTACTACAACAAACCCACGTGTTCCCACTTGACGCACGCCCGTTTACAACAAGAAACAGCTGACGCATTACATAACATTACTGCCGTGACTCGGCTCGCCAGCATAACTCGTAATCAGCAAAAATATTTTATAATCTCAATTCACAGACCAAAACAATGAATTTACAATTAACAATTATGCAAAACTTTTTGAAACATATAACCAGATTAAATTTACTGTAGTTCTGATTGATTTAACAAAAAAAAATCATTAATTGAAATAAAACATTACTAATTTATATAATAAACAATATAATTTATAAATTACCAAACAACATAACTTGTTACTTGTTAATACAGCCATGCTCACCGTCACCAGAGTCTGGTAAGAACCCACGTCCACTTTGTTTACATAAGATCTTGAATGTGCAACTTCTGCCGCATCGACAAAACCAAACAATTAATTAATTGCAGACCCATTAGAAGACTCGATGTTCATTCACATGCCTGTGCCTCACTCAGAAGGCTTTGACCGACAATTACTAGCTCAGCATAATACATAGGCCGACTATTGACACTGAGAAAAAACATAGTCACATCTGCTAATATAGACCTCACAAATGAAATTACAATCAGTATAACTACGAGAATTATGTCCATGGCATAACTATGCACTAAGGACTGTGACACCACCCCTGGTTCCTCCACCCTTAAAGGCAAGTGCAAATGAGACGGCATTTCCACCCCATTTGAACCCAATAGCGAATTGTACAGCACTGCTTCCACTCCTTTTGAACTTAAGAGATAATGGTACGTCAGTGCCACCACTTCCCATACTAGGGTATGACACCCCTTTGGCGCTCCCCTTAACCAATGCTGCGTAAGACAAGGATGTCCCACTACTCTCCACAATAGGGCAAACAACCACATCTGGTTCCTTCCTATCCTCACAAGACGTAGCCACTGTTGTACTTCCGCCCTCGTCACCACGAAGCGAAACCACCACTTCATCCCCTACGTACTCATCGACCTTAGACAGCGAAGAACTACCCTCTTCACCTAGCAGTGACATCCCCAAGGCATCCCCTACTTCTTCATGAACGGTAGACAGCGAAGTATTACTCTCTTCACCTAGCAGTGACATCCCCAAAGCATCCCCTTCTTCCTCATGAGCGGTTCCACTACCCTCCTCATTACTATTAGACAACAAAACATCCCCTATATCCTCGTGAGTAGTAGATACCATAGAACAACCATCCTCAATCTTAGAACTAAAAACCTTAGAAATTACCTTGTCACTGCTATAAGTTGTCACCGAAATGTCACTACCCTTAATCACAGGAAGCAAAACCTTAGAAAATACCTTTTCATTGCTGTTAATCGTCACCGGAGAGTCACTACTCGTAACCACAGGACACAAAACCTTAGAAATTTTTTCATTATTGCAAACGGTCGGCACCCCAGTTCTACTACTCCCCAAGACAGGGTGCTCCAACGGTGTTAACGGCACAGAAGATGGTATCTGTTCCCCCGAGACAACAACAGGTGCTCCTCGACGAGCCTCGAACGCTAGCTTGACACAGTCCCTCTTAAAATGACCCTGTTCTCGACAATAAAAACAAACTACCCTTCTGTCAAAATCACGCTGAGGAGATCGGTGGACAATACCTTCCTGACCCCTGGGTCCCTGTATCTCACCGCACATAACCCTCGAATCGTTATCCGACAAATTTGCATTTTGACAATTACTATCACTCCCTAGATCCTTAAATTCTTCCCTTAAATTTTCCGTCCTCCGATCTAACTGAATGACTGGTTCTTTTGAAGGCTCCACTACCGGGTCCACAAAGTCCAACAAATCATCATAATCCGTACACGAAAATTTCACCAGCAATTTTTGGACCTCCGGCAAAAGACCTTTAAAACACCACCTAGCTCTTTCCTGATCCGTCATCCATAAATCTGCCTTAGCACACAGCCGAGCCTTATCAAGAATATAGGCTGACGCTTCCTCCCCCTCCTGCTGTACCCTAGCAACCATTTGTAACATCCAAGTGTTACCCTGTGGCATAAGACTACCGCCTTGGTATAACTGATTATCACCCTGGTACATCTGATTACCACCTTGGTATATCTTATTACCACCCTGATACATCTGAGTACTACCGACGTGGCTCATCTGACCCACAGGCTGGTGTCCTGAAGCAACCCCTGCTGCATTGGCATATTAGAGGGAATAGGCGCGGGAAAAGATACCGGCTGCATTTGAGGACCTTGTTGATAGCCACCTTGTTGAAATGCCATTGCGGGCCCCATAGCCCCCTGCTGAAATGCGCTAGTTGCCCCCATAGCCCCCTGTTGGAATGCATTACTGGCCCCCATAGCCCCCTGTTGAAATTGAGGATAAGAGTGAAAGCCCCCTTTCTGTGATTGAGGGTAAGACTGAAAACCACCCTGTTGACTAAGAGTGCTC
The DNA here is from genome assembly GCA_024449915.1 of Sweltsa coloradensis. Lineage (NCBI taxonomy): Eukaryota > Metazoa > Arthropoda > Insecta > Plecoptera > Chloroperlidae > Sweltsa > Sweltsa coloradensis. The sequence continues at coordinate 34,842 of JAMZAV010000685.1, read as the reverse complement.
CCTGGACTCGAACACGGAACCTGTTGGTCGACAATACTCTGATGATAAGTATCCTCCCGTTTAACACCCCACCATTTAATAAAACTAGCCTTGAGAGCCGACCACTCTAATTTTGGACGCTCCCCAACCCCATCAAACGGTTTCAGACTATGATGCGTGATTGCAGACTCATACCAAAGACGTGGAGTACCTGTCAAAAGCAAATCTAAAAGATCTACCTTTTTATCATCTGACCAGCCATTTATAGACGCCGCTGCTTCATAAGTTTTTATCCAAATCTCCGCATCCCTCCCCTCTCGATACTTCTCAGGTAAGATCTGTGTACGTACTAACTTCATGCTGAGCTTGCAGTTCACCGGACACGGCCAGCTTGGTCGCCGAGACAATAGGCACGCCAGCCGCCACCTACTTACGCAGGCGCGCTAACGCCCGGACACCCACAGAGTATCTATCTACTCCCATCAAAACAACCCACCAAAACCCATTTTGTACACAGTACACAAAAATGCAACTATACAAATCCGGCACCATCACCATGTCACGCATAGCTAATTAGGCCCTTTGGCTGAGGGTGGTGATCGCCAAATGAGTGTTTAAGTGGTGGCGTAGCGTAACTCTTGAGGCCTAAATAACTAGCACGGACCAGGGATCGTGGGTAGGTGGGTTCATGAAGTGGGTGTAGACACAGTTATTAGACGTGAATCCACTTAAGAGACCGGCACTGTATTGTAGATGAACATAATGTCCCTCCTATTCTGGCGTAGGATGGAACCTATGGGTTCTGTCTGGCAGACCGTGGGTTCATACCTCTACTGACTCTATGACTAACTAATTGGTTTGCATGGCTTACCGAATGCTTCTAGTCCCTGGTATGTGGTTTAGACTGGCCCCTCCGACACCCTGATGTCGGACCTTGGGCGATGTCTTCTCTCTTCACCTCTTTTTATGGTTAATCCTTGTTCTGGTTCTTCATCCGGTAATCCTCACTAAGAACTCTTCCAGGACATTTGTGGTTCACGTTGCGGTTGTTGTTGCGCTGTCTTGACCTCCTCCGTCAACGGTTGTCGCTTGTCTCTCTCTGTTCTCCACGAACGTCCGCACTCTTACGTTCAGTGCACTTAATCAGAGTCCGATTTACTTGCACTATTTAGTTGTGCAATCTTTAGTATTCAGCGTTTTGTCGGTCAATTCCCTTCCTGTATTGCGACTAAATGAGCCACACCGGAAAGTAACTAGACGTCTTGACCCTAAATGAACTCACGTCGGTATGTTCCCTGATTGGATTCCGAAATGTAATGGACCCCGAGATAATTAGTATTAAGTCAACATGTACTCTACAGGACATGACAATATATAGGTAATTATTAAATAATATGTCTTTCTTAGTTCTTAGCAGCCCAAGTTTGTAAACAAAATGCCTGATTTGTATATAATATTTTTCTTTTACTTTGTACCCTCCCACAACCTTAATGTTATTTAGTAGTGTTCACTTTACTTCTACTACATTTCAATTTTATTTTGACTATTTATAATATAAGAAATTCTATTTCCCATACTTTTGTAGCCATCTGATAATTATGTTACTTTAGTTTGGCAAATGCCCCTCACACAAGTCTTTGTGACTTGCGGGCTTCGCTATAACTTTGTATCAAATAGATGGCATTATATGTACTAACTACTGTTTGAGAAGAAATATATCTGAAATGTCAATCTGAATCTGAATCAGATTTACTTAATGTTACTACTTACTTAATGTTGTTGTCGTTGTCGTTGTCGTTGTCGTTGTCGTTGTCGTTGTCGTTGTCGTTGTCGTTGTCGTTGTCGTTGTCGTTGTCGTTGTTGTTGTTGTTGTTGTTGTTGTTGTTGTTGTTGTTGTTGTTGTTGTTGTTGTTGTTGTTGTTGTTAATGTTTACTAAATGTTGTTTAGTTAAATACTTTTTGTCTTTAATAGAAATGGAAAATTCTAATAGTAACAGATTAATTATCACAATTCAAATGTTATCGATAAAATGATAGGTGTGACTACGATAACCTGACACATAAGTATAATACGTCTCGCTCATGTGGTATTGTCGCGTTCATTGTGCCACGACCACCTCAGCCGAGTGCTTAGAGCACTGCCTCCTAGATGCTCGTCGTGGCCCCTCGTAGCCACGAGCAACATCTAGGAGGCAGTGGCTTAGAGTTTCAGATTCCGGAGCGCGATATGATGCAGGTTCGAGTACAGTTGGTGGCATAAAATTTGTATCCGTGATAATAATGGCTATACATCCTAACTTGTACTTCCTTCTTCTACATAGTAACAAATTAAATAGAATTAGATGCTTTACTTTAAAGTGATTAATTATTTAATTTTTATTCCGTTTAAAGCCATACTCTCACATTGACTTGTTGCTTAATTATGTTAAACTTATATTTATTTTAGAAATTAAGAAAAAAAAATGAAAGAAATCGGTCAATATTTAAACATGGTACGACAAATATTGTGGAAATTGTATAGTGCGTGACGTCACCACTCGTGAGTCGTAACGTAGTTGGATGGGTAACCAGATAAGCTGGCGGCCGTCAAGTTCAAGCGAGAGCACGGACTCCAACGTTGACAATTTACACACAACTGGCATTAGGTAGGGTCTACCGTATTTGGTCATGTTATCGTGATATGTTATCACATAAATCAACATTTTAAAAGCTGTGAATATAGTTGTTCGTCCCACAGAGTCAGTATTTAGCGAAATAATGATTTTAAGTAATCACGATTACGAAAGTGTTTTTTTGCCTTGTTGGTAATGGTGTGTCCAAAGTTCCAGCTGTTTATAATGCCAACCTCGCCAGATGTGATGTCAATGTTTAGGAGCATCAAAATGTCTTGATTTTATTCGTACACTTCATAAATACTTTATTTTTAGGATATATTGGGCAAGGCTTGGCTTTAAAATAGTCGTGTTTTTCTCCGAAAGCAGTTTTAGAAACCGTTATTTTATCTATTTTTCCGATCCTTGGCCATAGTGCGTGGACGACAGTGCTGCGATCCCTCGGCGACCGAGAGCTTATCTGGTTCCACCTATACCGACCGACTAGACTGAATACGGCCGCTCGCTGCCCGCCCATTCAATGGGGAGCCGTATTATTTTCCCGTCAGCGCAGATAGCGCTGCGAGCGTTCCGGCCACTCGCACGCGCGGGTAAATGGCTGCAGCATATGGAACTACGACACTCGGAGAGCTAAAAGAACAATTTAAAAAAAGAAAAGCAAGAACGAGTGGAAGAAAAGCCGAGTAAGTAGAGAGGTAAGTGATCACGTTATATGTTGGAACGAAAATTTTACTGATATCATGCTTTATGCATGTGCAAGCAAGTTCTGAATTCAAACCATATTTCCCCGCGACGTTCTTATCGATGAGTATGTATATAAATCTTTTAAGTAGACCCTATTTTCAGATCCTAGATTTACGCACGTGTGTATCAACATACAATCCACCGCAAGGCCTGATAGACTTACGAGACATCAGTTGTTTACTTAGAACCAATAATAAGGTCATGGTAATGGGTGACCTCAATGCCAAACATGTAAGTTGGAACTGCCCCACCAACAACAGAAGTGGAATAACACTATTACAACATGCATTTGACAACGACTATATCATTGCGGCCCCCTCCGAACCAACGCATTACCCATCCCAGCGCAACTCAAGGCCAAGCGTACTAGATATTGCGTTATTCAAGAACCTGCCGAATGTGTCAGAGCTCAAGTCCCTACCCATTCTCCCATCAGATCACAATCCAGTTATATTCTGTCTAGACCAGCATGTCACTCGTATCACACCCAAACTGATAAGAAACTATAAACAAACCAATTGGCGTTCATTTCGTGAAGAACTGGACAAACTTATACCAATCAACCCTGTGTTTACAAACACCGACGACATAGACAACTTTGCTGAACACCTAGTGAACTCGATAAACCAAGCAAGTGACGCAGCTGTCCCACAAATCCCACTAACACCTACAAGACAAGAACTCCCGCTAATCATCAAAGCTCAAATCAAGTTACGCAACAGACTAAGGCGTGAATGGCAGAAGGAGCGAGACCCTACTACGTTGCGTAATCTACGATCACTATCTTCACATATAAAAATAAAATTAAAAAGTTGGAGAAATACACAGTGGAATAAATTCCTCTTGACCTTACGACCAACAGAAACTTGCTCACTGTGGAAAACAACCCGTTACTTCAAAAGAAAACAAACCAACATACCACCTCTAGAAACACCAACCGGCCATGCTTACACAGATGAAGATAAAGCAAACACACTAGCTGATAACTTTCAGCGTATTCATTCGCAAAATAACGCGATGAGTAATCCTCATCATGAACGTCACATAAATAAAACGTTACAAACATTCTCCCAAGAACCTCCACCCCCACGCGAAGACTGCCTACTAGCTACGCCGAGAGAAATTGCAAGAATTATCAAGCAGAAAAACAATAAAAAATCACCAGGAGAAGACAAAATTCCGAATATTTTACTCAAAAATGTTTCTAGAAAATGCATAATAGCCCTCACAATATTCATTAACCATATATTAATGACCTCACACTTCCCACAAATATGGAAAACAGCTAAGGTCTTAGCACTTCCAAAGCCGGGCAAAGTCCAATCAAATGCTGCCAATTATAGGCCCATAAGTCTACTTTCTAGCCTCAGTAAAATAGTTGAAAACATTATTCTACTCCGCCTCAACAAACACATAGCCGACAACAAGATACTAATCCAAGAACAATTCGGATTTCGTAAACACCACTCCACTACAGCGCAACTCACACGTCTCACTGAGCACATAACTAAAAAGTTCAACAATAACAAACACACAGGCATGCTTCTCCTCGATATTGAAAAAAGCATTCGAAACGGTGTGGCATAATGGGCTCCTGTATAAAATGATTGGATATAATTTCCCCAAATACTTGATACGTCTCACAAAATCGTACCTAACAGACAGAAGCTTCTTCGTCTCAGTAAAAGCTAAAAAATCAACATACACGTACCATAGCAGCTGGGTGCCACAAGGTTCCCTTCTTGGCCCTACCCTCTTCTCACTATATATCAACGACATCCCTAGAATGCTACATGTTTTTATTAGCATATTTGCTGACGACACTGCAATTTACACCTCCTCTTATCGCCCAGGCACGATCAAACGACGCTTACAACAAGCCATAAACAAACTCCGTAGATACTTCCATAAATGGAAAATCAAAGTAAACGACACTAAAACTTCAGCAATTTTTTTCACAAAAAGAAGACCATCTCTCAAACCGGAAGTGTCCATTGACGGCATACCTGTCATGTGGTCACAAGTGATCAAATATCTCGGCGTCTACCTCGACTCAAAACTCACCTTCACCTACCACATAAACCACAAAATACATCAAGCCTACGCCTCAATCTTATCGCCTCAGTCTTATGTTCAGGACTTACACTGGACGTAATTATTAAATAAAGGAACACATAGGCCTTATTGTACGTGATAACATAATTTATTCTGTAGTCCATACTCACACACCTCTAGCCAACTGCCATATTCACGCCCACCTCTAGAACCACTGCCTTCCCATATTCTGTCCAGCCTGGTTCCACAGCCTACTCGACTCTACCCCTACGTCATCAACATGGCGTAGGGCCAAGTCCCAGCTGTCACAACTATCACATCTCACCACTTAAGTTTTTTCCAAAAACACTCACCAGTATCAACTGGCATTTAACATAACCAGATATATAAATATATAATATAACGTCGATTATAACCATACATATTATTAACAATAACATACCTAGGTATGGATATAATGGCATTTATGCAGTTCAATTGATTTAACAAAACAATTTAAATTTCCTCCTAAATTTAACAGAATGTAACTATCACATCTCACCACCTAAGTTTTTCCCAAAAACACTCACCAGTATCAACTGGCGTTTAACATAACCAGATATATAAATATATAGTATAACGTCGATTATAACCATACATATTATTAACAATAACCATACATATTATTAACAATAACATACATAGATATGGAAATAATGGCATTTATGCAGTTCATTGATTTACCAAAACAATTTAAATTTACTCTTCAAAACATACTGATGCTGGGTTGCATTAGTTTTGATATCTGTGCGGACGTTTAACATTCCTGCCACTGCGGGTGCAGCTTGTGCTAGCCGAGATAGTAGGATTGGTTATCGTTGGATGGGGTTTTGGAACAGGGGCCACTTGCCTTTTTGGGTTTTCTTTCACAGGAGACATTGGTCCTTGTTGCGGGTTGTCTTTGACTGTTTCATAGGCTAACAACTCTGGATTTGAAAACATTGGGGGGTAGTGACTCGGGGCAAGGACTCCTCTGTTACGTCTCAGTACGGTATTGTTTGAATTTTTGATTATGTATGACCGTGGTGTTGGGTGTAGGGCTACTACTTGTGCCGGTTCCCAGGTTTTGTTCCTTTGAACTAGAATATTTTCACCTTTTGTCAGCAAGGTTTGTTCTCGCACACCATGTCCTTTATCATAGTAGTGTTTCTGTACTGCCTGACGCACAGTAAGTTTGTCCTTGATACCTGTTTGAAGAACAGGCTCTAAGAGTTTTGAGCAGATAGGTATCTTTGTTTCATGTTTCTGTTAAACAATATTTCATAAGGGCTTAATCCCAATCCCTTTACTGGTGTACTACGATATTCCATGAGTGCCTCATAGACACTTCTGTTTTCCTCTTGTGCTTTCCGTAACATGTCTTTTACCATTGATACGGCTCGCTCAGCTAGGCCGTTGGATTGTGGATATGTAGGGCTAGTTGTAACGGATTCAAAATCCCAATTCTTTGCAAAGGATTTAAATTCCCGGCTGGCAAATGGCATATTATCCGAGACTAGGGTGTCCGGGATACCCAAGCGTGCGAAGAGAGACTGAAGCGTGTTGATTACCTCTGATGCTGTTTTGGATTTTATCTGTATGAGCTCCAGCCACTTGCTATAATAGTCCATCACAACTAAGTAAATTTTTGTTCCCAATTCAAGGATATCTGTTGCTAATCTTTCCCAAGGACGGTCAGGTATAGCATGACCAATCATAGGCTCTTTCCTTTGAGTCTTACGGAACTTTAAACACGTTTTACACTTGTTTACATAATCCTCAATGTCAACAGTCATCTGCGGCCAGAATAGAGTTTTACGAGCACGCATTTTGCTACGCTCGATGCCAGAGTGTCCCTCATGAATCAGTGATAATAAAAAGGGTCTTAAACTCTGTGGCACAACCAGTCTGTCCCGAAGGAAGACTAATCCTTCCGTTGTGTGAATGTCGTCCTTCAGGTTCCAATAGTATTTGGTATTGTCATCAACTTGTGACTTGTATTTGGGCCACCCATTTTGATGATATGAAGTCAGCGTTTGTAAAGTCGTGTCTTGCATAGTTGCCAGTTTAAACTCGGTTTTCCGGGCTTCAGACATTGGCAGATGTTTTACAATAGAGTGAACTACACATGTTAGGGTGGGATCATCACTGACTGGGTCAGTCAAATAGGCACGTGATAGGGTATCTGCAGCATGAAGCAACTTTCCGGGTACATATGTAACATGCAAGTTGTATTTTAATAGTCTGAGCAGCATTCGTTGTAGTCTGGCAGTCGTCTTGTCTATGCTTTTGTCACAAATTGTTACTAGGGGTTTGTGGTCGGTATGTACATTGACTGGCCTGCCATAAGTATACTGGTGGAACTTCTCTACACCGAACACAATAGAGAGAAGTTCCTTTTCTATCTGACAGTAACGCACCTCTGAGGGTGTTAGGCTTCGGGATGCATATGCCAAGGGTTGCCCACCTTGCATAAGGCAGGCCCCTAGGCCTGACTGTGAAGCGTCAGCTTGTAACACGAGTGGTTTGGTACTGTCATAAATGCCCAGAACAGGAGGATTTATTAATGACTGTTTGATTTTATCAAAAGCGGCATCATGTTCTGGATGCCATTGCCACAATGTGTCATTTTTTGTCAGATCACGCAAGGGGGCAGTGATTTGTGATAAATGGGGAATATACTGGCACAGGTATTTCGTCATGCCCAGCAGTCTCAATAAGTCTGTTTTATTGGCAGGGGTAGGCATATTAAGGATGGGTTTGATGTTGTTGGGATTAGCTGATACTCCTGAAGCACTTATTATTCTGCCCACATAGGACACTGTTGGGACTCGAAATTGGAATTTTTCCTCATTAAATTTAACATTAAGAACCCTAGCCCGTTCCAGTACCTTGGCCAGGATCATGTCGTGCTCTTGAACTGTGCGACCTGCTACAATGAGATCATCCAAATATATTTCAATACCCTCAATGTCTCCAAATAGTTGCATGAAAGTTTTTTGAAACACTTCTGGGGCCGAACAAAGGCCAAAGGGGAGACGCATGAATCTAAATCTACCAAAGGGTGAGTTGAAAGTGCAGAGATCTGCACTTTCCTCTGTCAAGGGGATTTGAAAAAATCCCTGTTTCATGTCAAGTACCGAAAATACTACCTTGCCCTGGAGATTATTAATTAAATCCTCAGCGCGAGGAATCAGATAGTGTTCACGTTTAATACTCTTATTCAGGTCACTTGGGTCCAGACATAATCTCAATTTTACATCGGGTTTTTCCACTATCACTAGTCGGTGAACCCAATCTGTGGGTTTGTTAACTTTTTGTATGATTGATTTGGATTCTAAGTCATCAAGAGTTTCTTTTAGTTTAGAATGTAAACTAAGAGGAACACGCTTACAAGCGTGAATTACAGGAATTGCACCTTCTTTGACCTCGATGTTGTGGGTTATAGGCATCGCACCTATTCCATCAAACACATCCTTGTAGGTTTCAATCACATTTTGTTTGGAATTTTCTACCTCAATTTTATCTATTCGCTTAATCAGATCCAGTTTGACACATGCATTTAATCCTAAAAAGTGGGCAAGACTTAACATTAACAACAACAAATTCAATTTGTGAACATATACCTTTTTTGGTTTTACAATTTAGGGTTATGGAACCCTCAGGTTTCACTTTGAAACTGTCACTGCCAAAGGCTACCAGTATTGAACTTGTTTTCTTTATACCTGCCTGTTTAATGTTCAATTTGCTCAGAACACTGGTTGGCATCACGCTTATTTCGGCGCCACTATCTAATTTAAAGGTGATAGGGGTAGACTCTACCATTATGGTTTCAGTCCACGACCTGTCATTACCTTTAGGGCTTGGCCTACACCTGCTTGTTTGCTCAACAGAGCTAATGTAGAGTTCATTCAGTTGGTTGTGAGGATCCTCTTCTTCCTCAGAATCAGCTGACGAGTCTTGGGTAGGCATCCCTGGTTCATCTTCTTGCAGTGTGTGTACCGGTACCTTCTTTGTTTTACGTGTAGGGCATCCTTTCGCGAAATGGTTTTTCTTGCCACACATGGCACAGGTTTTCCCAAATGCTGGACATCGGTAGGCCTTGTGTTCGTATCCACACTTACGGCAAGTGTATTTTTCAGACGAGGCTTCGTCACGGTAGGCTCGGTCAGTTTGCTTATTTCTAAACTTGTTCTTGCTCCACTTAGCTTGCTTCTTATCAATGTGGACGGCATCGATGGCCACTGGTTGTCGTTGGACAGCTTTCGCTTGACGTTGACTCTCTTCCGTAGCCCTGCAGTGATCTGCGGCTTTGTTCAGGGTTAGACTCGGTTCCCTTAGCAGGCGTTCCTGGGTGTTCTTGTCACTTATGCCCAAGACGATCCTGTCCCTAATTAGGCTTTCTTGTTGTTCCTCAAATTCACATGAAGCACTGGCCATTCTGAGTTCTAATAGAAACTGTTCAAATGTCTGGCCTTGTTTTTGAATAATTGAAAAAAATTTAAAGCGTTCATAGACTATGTTCTTTCTTGGTTCACAGTAAAGTTCAAATTTATTCACTACGGGTTCAAGCTTGTTCTTGTCCACCTCGGTTTCGTAGGTAAATGTGTTGTAGATTTCAACACCCTCGTCCCCGATTAGGCATAGTAATTTGGATACTTTCACCGATTCATCTTTATCTTTATCACCTCCAGTGGCTTTCAGGTATAGCTTGAATTTTTGTATCCATTTGCGCCAGTTTTGTGCCACATTGCCTTCAAAAGACATTTCTTGGGGTGGCTTGAAGGATTCCGCCATTTTGTGAGCCTTAGGCGCTAGGCCCTAGCCTAGAATTTCGTGAGTTTGATAATATGACTTAGGCCTACTTACTTATCAATGAGAGCTGGTTCGATTACTTCTGACACCATGTCTTATGTTCAGGACTTACACTGGACGTAATTATTAAATAAAGGAACACATAGGCCTTATTGTACGTGATAACATAATTTATTCTGTAGTCCATACTCACACACCTCTAGCCAACTGCCATATTCACGCCCACCTCTAGAACCACTGCCTTCCCATATTCTGTCCAGCCTGGTTCCACAGCCTCCTCGACTCTACCCCTACGTCATCAACATGGCGTAGGGCCAAGTCCCAGCTGTCACAACTATCACAGTCTACACTCTTCCCGCTTCTAAACAGGAACAGCAAATTAAGCAAAAACAATAAACTTCTTCTCTACACTATGATAATCCGACCCTTAATAACGTACGCAGCACCCGTGTGGAGCTCCATGTGCAAAACAAACTTTAACAAATTAAAATAGTGCAAAACAAATGCATTCGCATGATTGGAAACATTCCTAGGTATACGCGCATCACAACTATCCATAACATGTTCAAACTTCCAACCATCTTCGACTTCGTGTTCAAATTAACCGATAACTTCTATCAAGCTTGTGATAAAAACATCATCAACAGTCTGATTCAAAACTTAGGCCAATATTCTCTCATTTCATTGCCATTCAAACGATATAAACACAGACTTCCGAAGCATATGCTCATCAAATAACTAGGCCACTGGACCTCTTAAAATCGTCATGTACTTTATAATTAATTCACATGCTTTTTCACTATTTTCATGTACCATGTGTGTCAACGTCTGTGGGTTGTTTTTTAAACTTTTTTCCCCCAAATCATTTTATTGTTTATACATTATCCATCATGTGTGCTAACCCTATCTTTCAACAAGTAGAAAGTTACGAACATTTTTGTTTTATGTGTTTCAGGAATTTCTGTCCAAATATTGTACCAAACCATGTAACCACTACATTCAATAAAACTCATTTATTATATATTACGCGTTAAATAATTTGGTATATTTTTTATGCATAAAAGCTCCTAAAACTACTTGGCTAGAGCGAGACCCTTCAGATAAGCCAAGTTCAATTTTTCTAGTAGCCTTTAGGATTAAATTCAAATCTTTTCTGTAGGCCTAGTAGGCCTAGGCCTAATAGGGCTAGCCAGAGGGCACATTTTTGTGTCACGGTTAGTGGTCACGGTACATAAAATCATTAAAAAAAATACAAAAAATCACTTTATTTGCTCTTGAAATTCCGAAATTACATCCGGTTAAAGTAAAATGAGAACTCACCTTGTGTATTAAAAAAATTTGGCTGCTTTAGCTGCATATTTCAACGTTATTTAGAATATAAATTCGCCTTAGAACTCATTTTAGGCCATTAAAATTAACAGTCCCCCCAAAAAAAATTTGCCCCAGACCCCAGCTATTCCGCACCACCTTCTTTTTGGGAATTGCACACCTGATATTGAGGTCAAAAAACGCCACTGTGTAGGTGTATATCATGAAGGTAAATTGTGAATGTATGTAGGCTAGTATTTTTTATCTGACAACTTGAATTATGTAATCTATATTGGTAGGCCTACTTGAGGTTCGAGTAATGACTAATAGTTTAATGTAGGACTTATAATTGGTTCTGTCCCCATACGTGACATTTTTTTGTAAATTGAGCAAGTTTCCCCGATTAACTTTGTGGTCTTTGCTTTTCTAATTGCTGTAGGCCTATGTATGAATCATTGTACAAACTAATATGCAAATAAAAAATCTGGTGAACTGAACTAAACTATTATTGTTATTCATTAGTATGTGTGGGTCTAACTGATATTAATCCATTTCACTAAATTGTTTCTTGGGGTAGGCAATAACATTGTACCGGTGATGTAGACCCTAAACCTTTTTACTTGTTTGTGTACTTCACCCAACTTTTGTGTGTGCTCACAAATATCTATTATGACCGGGATGCAATCTCACCTAGTTTCCATAAAGTTCAGCATATTCGATATGGCACTTGAATCCATATTTGGAAATTGGAAGGATTGTTTCAAATCAACGTAAGGGTGGGCTACAAAGAGTCTACCTGTAAGGGCCTCGTTCTAGCCAAGTGGCTTGATTTTCGTGCTTTTCTAGACCTAGGCCTCACTGAAATAATTTGAATTTAGGCCTACAGGCCTACTACAAAGATTTGATTTGGCTTACCCGAAGAACCTCGTTCTAGCCAAGTAATTTAATTTAGGAGCTTCTTTACATAACAAAAATACAAAATTACTTTACGCAAAGTCAAGTATCTGAAAATAGGGTCTACTTAAAAGATTTATATACATACTCATCGATAAGAACGTCGTGGGGAAATATGGTTTGAATTCAGAACTTGCTTGCACATGCATAAAGCATGATATCAGCAAAAGTTTCGCTCCAACATTTCATATGATCACTTACCTCTCTACTTACTCGGCTTTTCTTCCACTCGTTCTTGCTTTTCTTCATTTTAATTGTTCTTTTAGCTCTCCGAGTGTCGTAGTTCCATATGCTGCAGCCATTTTTCCCGCGCGTGCGAGTGGCCGGAACGCTCGCAGCGCTACCTAGCGGTGAACTGTCATACGGCACCCCATACCATCGGGCACGGGACGGGTCAGTTAAAAAGTGTTTCTTATCTTTGTACAGGATGTTAGGATTAGCTCCCTTCATTTTCGAGCCTTCATATACAAAAAGTAAACAGTGAACAGAGGGAAAATCTCAAGAAAAATTAAGAAAAAGAAGCCTGGATAAAACAGTTTAGTGGCAAGAAAGGTGATCTTAAATGGTGTAGTTGTAATGAATATACATCAATGGATACCGACACAGAGTGCTTATATTGTCACGAATCGGAAAAAATCACAAATTTGCGTGCTAATTTCGATTGTTTTACTATCCATGATGGGTTCGAGCATATTTTTAACATTAATTCTCTCAATACTGCTTGGCAACAGTTTTTGTTACTTTCCACGTGTAAAGACCAACGATATGTAGTATTTAAAGTCGCATACGGGAGTACTGTGGACAACTTTGACTAAAAGTGATTCGACTTTAATGAAATCTTTATCATTATAAGGATTAGAACAGTGTATACATATTTTGTTACACGATTTTAACCCACGGATTAATATGAAAACCACATTACTGACTAATTTGTTGTTACATCCATAAGCACAACACGTTAACACCATTTTCAGACAGTTGGTACAAACATTCACGCGTCACACATTAATTATTTACAAAACTAAGAATTATTCGGTATGTTTGCCGTCTCTTAGTATGACTCACTTATCACTAACTTAAGCGGAAATGATTTATTGAAGTTATACAGGAAAGTGGTAAGAAAACTAGAGAAGAGTACATCTGCATCTCCAGGAGTTGACAGTGACTGCCAATTTTCTGCACTTAGCCGTGTTAGAAAGTTGTCTCTATTGTTGTGACTGAAAGAGCGTTTCATTACCTTCAATTTTGGGGGATGGATTTTGGAGAGATAAAGGTTGAGAATGAGGAGGTGGTGGTCAGACAGGCCAGGGTCAGTAGAGCCCGACGGAAAACAATGCTGGGTCGAGAAAAGTGAAAAAGTTGTCGATAAGAGAGCTGCTAGTGACAGTGACACGGGTTGGTGTATCAATGGTTTCAATGATATTGAAGGAGTGGACCAGATCGAGCAGTTTAGATCGGGATGGCGATTGGATAAGCAGGTCCACATTGTGGTCATTGCATAAGACTAAGGGTGTGTCTGAAAATTATTCAAAGTCTAGGTCCAGGTCCAGGTCTAGCTCCAAATTCAACGTCCACGTCTAACAACGTAGTTAGGTACTGATTATCTGTCGATGGCGTGTGAAGTACTGTCTGAAAAGTCTAAGTAACCATTCTTGGTCCAAGTCGACAAATAGATCGAGCAATCGAAAGTGTACACTCGTTTTAGGTCCGATTCAAAATGGCCGTCCGCGACAACGAGAGAAACAATAAATGAATGCATTGTTAAATAAAGGTAAACATTTAAGTTTTGTTTGTTTTTATCACGTATTTAATTGGTTTTACTAGATGTACAAATACTTTTAATAAACAAAATACTTTACAAAGGACTCTCGAATGCACACCTAACCTAACTTTAGGTAGTGTCGACTTTGCCCGGCAGGCAGCTCTACTGTAGGCTAGTAGCACTTTAACATGAGTTGGACTTGGACCTACACCTGGACTTGGACCATAATTTAGACACACCCTAAGGGTGTGTCTAACTCAATGTTACACAAAGTGCTATACTAGCCTACAGTAGAGCTGCCTGTTGGGCAAAGTCAACACTACCTAATGTTAGGTTAGGTGTTCATTCGAGAGTCATTGGTAAAGTATTTGATTATTTAAAGTATTTGTACATCTAGTAAAACTTATTTAATACGTGGTAAAAACAAATGAAACTTAAATGTTTACCTTTATTTAAAAATGCATTTGTTTGTTGTTTCTCTTATTGTCGTGGACGGCCATTTTGAATCGGACCTAAAACGAGTGTACACTTTCGATTGCTTGGTCCATTTGTCGACTAGGACCAAGAATGAACCTAGACCTAGACTGTTCAGACAGTACTTCATACGCCATTGACAGATAATTAGTACCTTCTACGTTGTTAGACGTGGACTTGAATTTGGACCTAGACCTGGACCTGGACCTAGACTTTGAATAATATTCAGACACACCCTATGTCTGCTTTAGGAAATTTCTTGGTGAGAAGGATGAGCACTTCATCAAGCTTGGAGAGAAATGTATTTAAGTCACCAAGAGGGGAACGGTAGGCAGAGAGAATTATAAAGTGCTGATCGAGAGAGCGCCATGAACCTTTTCACACATTCAAACACTTTCTCGGTGCAGTTAGGTTTGACTTCAGGGATGGGAATGAGGTTGAGGTGGGGTTTGGCAAGGATTGCGACACTCCATGGATGAACGTGGAGCGACAGAAAAAGTCAATATTAGCGTAGCCGGAGATGGAAAAGGAGTTAATTTCATGAGGAGTAAGCCAGTGTTCCGAGAAGCAAAAGGTTTCAGGGGAGAGGCTCTTGGTGAGAAGATCAATCGATTTTGTTCCGGATTGAGCGGATATTAAGAAATGCGATTTTAGGGCTCTGTATTGATTTGTTGGGTTTCTTCTGGGTCGAGCAGATTTTAGGTGGGGTTTTGTTAGTGGTTTGTGGCTGGGGCCATAAGCAGATTGGGTTTTCTTAGGGTCAACTGTGTCCCTAGACTTAGTTTGTTTCAAATTGGCAACACTTGTTGGCTGAGCAAAATAAAATTTTCAATTTTTGAGTGATTAAGGCTTTGTGGTTTACTTTAGTGGTTCTGGGGGGCTGGTTACGGTGGGGTGGAGAAGAACCTTTTTTTACTCTTTTTATTGATAATAGTTTAGGGGTTGTAATTAATGGGGTTGCCTGTTGCGACGGAAGCTCAGTTGCAGTCACGGGTAGAGTCTGGTCACGAGGGGTCTTGTGCAGGATGGATCCTGCTATCACGGGTTGTGACAATGGTTCAGCTGTGAAAGTCTCCTCGACCGTGGAGGAGGGCGATTGGGTGACCTGGTCTTCCTCAGATTTGGCCACGTCAGCGACAGCGAGAGGAGGCGACTGGGCAATCCCGTCTTCTTCGTATGTGGTAGTCTCCACATCCGTGGAGGAAGGCAATTGGGTGACCTTGTCATCCTTGGATTTGGCCTTTTCGGCAAGAGGTTCCGTGACTAACGCAGGCTGTGGCTTGGCAGTAACGCTGACGTCCATCAGGGTCAGCCTCTGTGGTGGGGGTTGTATTGGGAAGTAGTAAAGGGCATCCAATTTGGGGGCAATTTCAGGGGCAGTTGCAGAGGAACAAAGAATTTTGTTGAAAGATACGTGTTCAATCTGGACGTTGGCGAGGGAATGGGGAGTGTAGACGAGAATTTGCATTCTTGAGTCGCGAAATATGTCTTCAATCATGGCCTTGACAAATGGCCAGTACATATTATCCTGGACACACCCAATGTGGGGCATGGCAAGTTTATCAATGTTGTAGAAATCACAGTGTGCTCGGAAGTTTTTTAGGATAGCTCGTAGGTCGTGTGCAAGCGGCTTACTTCTCGAGACCTGCTTAGTTATCAGGTAGAAAATGATTCTGCCTACCAAATGGAGTGTTGCGAAGCTTCCGACCCCTCTCCTTTGTTGAATCAGGTGGTCCACACAGCCAAATTTACTTTTGAAACTTGCTGCGATGCCTTGGCTCATTTCAAAATCCGCCCCTACACAGTGCACGAGGGGAATTAATGAGGGGGCGTCAAATAGGTTACCTTGAAGCTCTGTGACTGTTGAGGCCAAATTGCTGGGCTTTGTGGTTTGCTGGTCGGTATGAGGTAGTAGGGTGATTAAAGTGGGCCAGCCCCCATACCTTCAGCCATATTGCAAGAATCCGCGCGACGGTGGCGCGATCTCTTATTACTTTTAGAGGCAAATATACCATGTTACAACCATAATCCACACAAAGGCCTACACAGTACACACGCCAGTGGACGGGCCGCTGTAATAACGATGCTTCCTAGTTTTGCACGCACAAGTCTTGACAGGTACAATTGAAGGGGTGGAGGTAGGGAAGGATCGAATGCGCAGAAGACAATGCGCGCTCATTACTATCACTCGCGCTCGCGGTCAGGGTATGGCACAGCAACGAACAAAGACCCCCCGCCCCCTCACGTGATGTAGCTGACTGCAAGAAACAGTGGATATTGTTTCGTTACTTTAATTGTGATTACCATTAAAGTTGCAAAAATATTTCAAAATGCAAAAACATTGTTTTAATCACTTTGAT
This sequence comes from Sweltsa coloradensis, assembly GCA_024449915.1. Taxonomy (NCBI): domain Eukaryota; kingdom Metazoa; phylum Arthropoda; class Insecta; order Plecoptera; family Chloroperlidae; genus Sweltsa; species Sweltsa coloradensis. Next base: position 17,761 of record JAMZAV010000685.1, on the reverse strand, counting down.
TGCTTCCAAGTGAAAAATAGAAACATTTTTTTTAATACCACAAAACTTTGATAGTTATATAGGCCTAACTTTTATTTTAGTCAGGATTTTTGGGGGGTGCTGCGCAACCCCCAAACAATCTGAGGGATGCTTCAGCCCCTGAGCACCCACATAATCGGCGCCCCTGAACGGTTATGTTTCACCACAGTGTCACTTGGGTCACTGGGTCACTGGTACTGTACGAATGAAGATCAGATGTTACTACAGCAGTTTTGTCTAATTTTTTTATATCTACAATATCCTTTTGCAATAAGCTCACTTTAGCATTGCAAATATCCAACAAATCCTTATAATGCTGACACCTCGATTTAAAATTTAATACAATGTTGTCTAGATTTGCAATTGTTTTAAGAAATTTCTCTTCATTCAACATTGTTCTAAGACCTTCTTTTCAAGTTTTAGAATATGTTCCTAGCTTTCAAGGTCTGAAAGGGCAACTTGAATCTTCTCCATGGAATGTGTAGGCCTATCACACACATTATGCTGAATAATAGTGCCTAACAGATCAAAATTTGAAATCTTTCTTGTTTGTCAAGGTCTGGTTCGATAATCTGTTATTCACATTTACAGGATTTTCATTTTCATGTCGCATATTATTCTGTGAATTATTTGACTGCTTTATAATATACTTATTTAATGACTTTTTCAGGTTAACTTTCTGTTTAATAAGCTTGTCAAATAATTTCTCCAAAAGTTCTCTTTTTCCAAAAATAACATTCAAAGAAATGTTGAAATTACAAGTTCAATCGATATCATCTATGTTATTTTTGTTAAAAAAATAATAAAATTTGCATTAACTGATGCTGCCATGATTAGGTATTAACTTTATGACTGTCCAAAATCAATAGTTGAGTGACATATCTTTGTCCAAAGAACTTAATAGAAAAACAGTTAACTCCCTTGCAACCATAGCAACTGGAAAATGCCCGTCCAAATAAAAATTTATACCAAATGTCACTTTATAAAAACACAAATATTTCACATACAAATGGTAGAACTTACTAATAATGGAGCTGCTAACACAGTCTTGAATCAATCCATAGGTGTACAATCCGTGTGGATTTTCAAATGTTTAACCGCTCAAAAACTTTTTATTATGCAGAACCAATGTTTTATATAACACCTATGATTCACTGCCTTCTAAACAATTCCAATTGTTATTGATTGGGTGTTGCATTCAAGAACAAAAAGATTCAATATTGTGTGTGAGTTGTTCATGTGTGTTATAGGGAGGGCCAAGAAATACATTGTATTGACAAATCATTGTATTTATTCACAAATATACATCATCAAGTAATTTGTATTTGTACATTTTTCAATTAAATATCAATGAAATTATCGCAAAGTTTTTATAACACTTTTTTTAAGTTTCATTGCTTGCATTAAGTCAGGTGCATATTGTGATCATCTGCTTGAGAATGCTGTAACATCTCATGCAGTTTAATAATGACAGACATTAAGCAAGGAGCATATTGTGAACATCTGCTTGAGAATGCTGTAACATCTCATGTAGTTTAATGGTGACAGACATTATGCTAGGAGCATATTGTGAACATCTGCTTGAAAATGCTGTAACATCTCATGCTGTTTAATGGTGGCAGACATGAAGTTAGGTGCATATTGTGAACATCTACTTGAGAATGCTTTAACATCTCATGCAGTTCAATAGTGACAAACATTAAGTTAGGTGCATATTGTGAACATCTGGTCGAGAATGCTGTGACAACTCATTTTATTTATCTCACTAAAGATTTTGCTATACTCTAACCTCCTCTATTTCTACGTCGATGTGAACGCATCCATAGTTCTTCTCATCCTTCTCAAGGGTGAATTCTAGCTGCCAGTATCTATAACCACGAATCAATTTCTTGAAAGCGGATTGCTCGAAAAATTGTAAATTCAAAGGAGCTTCAACCACTTCGAATGAACCCTGAAAAATAAATCGATTTAAGTAATAACTTTAAGTGTTGTAGTTTAAATAGTATATAATTCTTATTTTGTATTTATTTATAAGAAAGAGGTGGCTAAATCCATTTTCAGATCTGGCAACATAAACAAAGTAAAAATCCTTTTCCCTTCATGTTAATTATTATATGGAAAACTTAACAGTATATTATTGTATCACATTAAGTTCTAAACATTTTAGTAACTGTAGACAAAATATGTCTATCTTTCAATTGTTCCCTTCCTTTAATTTTGGTTAAAGGAAATGATTCCAGTTATAGAAATGTGTTGGTGGTTAATATTATAGATAATCCGCTAACATTTTTTTTTTTTTTTTTACAAAATCACTCATCTCAAGAAGAAGAAGAAGGAGAAGAAGAAGAAGAAGAAGAAGAAGAAGAAGAAGAAGAAGAAGAAGAAGAAGAAGAAGAAGAAGAAGAAGAAGAAGAAGAAGAAGAAGAAGAGATTAAAAAATTTGATTTGAAGTAAAACACTGTTTAAACAGGCTAAAAGCTTCATGGCGTTAACCTTCTTAACTCATTGTTATAACTTTAGCACAGCCAAGCAATCAGTGATAGTTGAAGCGAAAAGTGGAAGCTTACACGAGACACATACTTAGGAAGGAACTTTTTAATTCAACAAGTTCCATTTCCCGGAACTTTTTAAGGAACACGTTCCTTTTTACTGTTGAGTAACTTTAAAGTGATCATGATTACATTTTAGGTCACTTTTTCTGAATGTTCTTTAACGTTCTTGTAACAACTTTGCGGTTGTGTATCATTATTGTATCATCACAGTTCATGACACACAAGTCACAAGCTGCTCGTCAGTGACAAATCAGTCACATTAAATATAATTTGTGTGTTTAATTGATCCAGTACTTTAAGAAAATAAAAGGATACTTGTTTAAGGAACTTTAGTTTCACATATGACGAACTTAACTTTTTAGATGTAAATATGTGAAAAAGAACTTAAACTTCATAATAGTTATTTTTTAATAAATGATCTGAATATTTTTAAATGTCCTTTTTTAAAGGAACTTCCCTAAATATAACAAGACATTCAAAGAGACTTGGGAGTGTGGTGCGTGTTATTTACCCACAAAGAAAAACATAAAACTTAAATTAATCGATAAGATGATAAAATAATCGGATATTAAGAGTCACCAATACATAGGTATTTCAAACTGTTGGTAATTATTTCCTGCATCCTACTGTCATCTGATTGATATGCAGTTTTGCGTGGATGTCAAACAAAGACAAAATCTCTCTTCTACAGTCAAAAATAACTAACATAAACAATAACTAACATAATTTCGGATTACTCACAAATAAATTCCGAAATTTACCATTTTGAAAATTTTTCAAAAATTATTAATCTTAAAAATCAAATGAATTTATTCATTAGTTTTCGGTATTGTCTCTTTTAAATGTACCTCTCTAAAAGCCTGTGTATACATTAATATCAATCTGATTTCTGGCTTCAGGAAGATACGTATAAAAATATCACTATAGTCTTGCAGATTATAATAATAACTCAGAAGTAACAAAATTTTCGTGGTTAGCCATTTGGAATTAATAATTATTGTATTCTTTTCAGTGAAATGGCGAAATTAACGGATAAATAATTATACTTTATTTTAAAAGCCTACATAATAAATTAAACATTTACTTTTGTAATTGCAATGTAACTCAAATCAAACTAACTGGTCGGTACAACAAATTCGTCTTTTACTTTCGCATTCTCTATTTCTATTTCAATCTATGAAACTTAATCAATGGTGCAATCGTCGTATTTGATAACCAAGTCAACACTGATACATATGCAAATTTTACATTGAATTAATTATTTAATTAATAGACAGAATAAAGTTGTAATTAGTATTAGATAATCTGTGTTTGGAGCCATCAAGTTTTCACCTTGTAACATTGGCTTATTCGGTTGGTTGAAATTAATAAATTATGTATACATTTTAAATAAGTTTAAGTCAGTACAGTACATTTGTAAAGAACAATGGGCTTACCGTTGCTATCGGACAATTCCCCTCGAAGCCCTCAGTATTGTTGACGAACCCCTTGTATACTTCATTGTCCTTGAGGAAATCACAGCCATCGCTTATCTCTTGAGTTTGGTAACGAAAGCATGACGATTCGTCCCTTTTCAGGACAAGCATAAAACTTGGCTATCATCTATGGTGGATGAAGAAAGAACTCGTCTTAGACACTCTTAAAGATGATACGTCTCTATAAACGCACTAATGCTATTCGAGCAGGTTGTAACACTGCTCCTCGATACGTAACCGAAAAGGCGTTAAGAATTAAAAAGGGTTCTTTAATTTGGGGGCGAAGCAGGTCATGCCCCTGGGGACAAAGGTTGATAACGGCAAGGGAGGTGGTGGTGGTTATACTTCTTGAAAACACAAGTGGTAATATTTGAAACTAAAAACATATTTATTATTTAAATTTAGGAAATATTGATTGTAGAAAACTGGTACGATTACATTGTGAACTTGCTTGTAAGAAACTCGAATCTAGACTGTCGTCGATGCAAGGCGGTCAGCTCCACGTGTTGCAGCGCTTAGCAAAGCTTGCAGATCTCACGGACTGGGATGCTGAGCTTGCTAAGTTGCAATACGTGTAACTTGTCAGGAACTCGAATCCACGGGAAAATATGAAGAAACTGATTGTTGAAAATGAAAACTATGAAATATAAACTAAGTCGGGTCTGTATTTCAAGGTGAATGTTGAAACAGGACCATGTAAGACGTTAACAAAAAATCATGCCTTATGCGGGAATCGAACCCACGTCCTCTTAGAGCCATACGCTGAGGACCAGCGCCCTAATCGTATGAGCCACCGCGGACGACATCGAAACCCACGTCCTCTTAGAGCCATACCGCTGAGGACCAGCGCCCATATCGTACGAGCCACCGCGGACGACATCGAACCCACAGCCTCGTAGAGCCACACATCATACTAGCGCCCTAATCTATGAGCCACCGCGGACGACATCGAACCCACGTCCTCGTAGAGCCATACGCTGAGGACCAGCGCCCTAATCGTATGAGCCACCGCGGACGACATCGAACCCACGTCCTCGTAGAGTCATACGCTGAAGACCAGCGCCCTAATCGTATGAGCCACCGCGGACGACATCGAACCCACGTCCTCTAGAGCCATGCGTTGAGGACCAGCGCCCTAATCGTATGAGCTACCGCGGACGACATCGAACCCACGTCCTCTTAGAGCCATACGCTGAGGACCAGCGCCCTAATCGTATGAGCCACCGCGGACGACATCGAACCCACGTCCTCTTAGAGCCATATGCTGAGGACCAGCGCCCTAATCGTATGAGCCACCGCGGACGACATCGAACCCACGTCCTCGTAGAGCCATACGCTGAGGACCAGCGCCCTTATCATATGAGCCACCTCGTACATTTAATCACTCTTAACACTATTGGAGGGGATGAGGCTTTGTATTAAACAACCACCCACTTCTTATAAATTTTTGATTAAATTTGTATTTTTATATTATTTATTCCACAACACATTCATTAATTAAATGTGGCACGAGAATGGCATATAAGATCATAGCTAATAATACACTTGGTGACTGCCAACCTTATTTCAGTAAATATATTATGCGTGTGCGTGGAGCAGATTAAAAACAAGTATTGCTCTCAAACTTGGAGACAAAAATGTTGTAATTGTAGACATCCATTTCTATATTTTCACATTTAAAAGCTGTTTATGTTTGCATGTAAATTTTACAAAACGGTTGTTTTGATTTTGTGTGTGTTTTCTTTGTTGTATGTCATTTGCTGAAAAATGGCAATATGAAAGAAAAATCGGACAGGCTGTCCTGTACACTTTCTCACGTGCATATTATACTAGTCTTTACCACAATTAACCACATGTAAAATATTGAAAAAATATTGAAATTTCACTTTTGGGTGCAAAAACAGTATAAAAAGCTGAAAATGTAACCAAGTGTTCTCAACACCCTGATTAAACTACTGTGTTAAATTATCCGAAATCACTTTAGCAGAAAACGATTTTAAAAAATGGCAAATGGGTAACTTTTCAAAAAAAGGGGAAGTTTTGTAACATCATTAAGGAATAGCTAGAAGCTGTTTTCTAAAAAAAAAGCACATACCTTTTTGCTAACACAACTTTTTTTATCCTAAACGTAATAAAAGGCAAAGACCCCATTTTAATTTTTTATCTCTTTTTTTTGCACAAAATTAGTCCCGAAATGCATTTTAAACCGTTTGGGGGGGGAAAATATTTAAATCTCTTCTTCAGACAAAAAATGAGAATTACAAAAATTTTTCCCCAGCAAAGAGTAACTAGTGTCTGCTTCGATAAAAAAATTGAAGCATTGAAAAACGTCCCCTTTAAAAACTTGATTGTACGTCGAAGCCGCGTATGCTTTATTTCCATTTTTCCCGCCAAAAAATATAAACATACTAATTTTTAATTTGAAAATTTTAAAAACCCCGCCAAATAGTAAATATGTTTCAAACTCCACCTGATGTGCCAGTTTACATAATGTGATGTTCTAACGTGATCCGCTAGTTTTGAGGAGATTTAATTGTCTGTGCAACTTGTTTTTTTGTTTCCCTTTAAAACCCGGCTTCCAGGGGCCTCTTGGAAACAGTCTATGAACATCTCATTATTGAACGGCATGACGCTTCAATCATTCTACACGAAGCACTTTCGCATAGACGTAGGCTGAAGGAGGCTCCCTTTGAGTCTGTGGTGATGATTTTATCAGGCCCCAGCTTTTGTTTTCCCGGCGTTTTGGAAGATTTTGCCCCCAAGCCATAAAAAATATTGGGGGCTGATTGTGGTATAATTTTAATTTTTATTTGAATATGTTTTTTTATGAGATTAAGATGGCTGTGTTTGTTAAATGTGTCGACCTTGGCTGGGAGACGGAGTTTTATTTTTTTTTGGGTTTTTTGCCTTTTGAAGGGTAGAAAGTACCAAAATATGTTTTTTCCTTTTAAATTTTAATATTTTAATTTATACCCAGCAAACAAAAAAAACTGTGCCCAGAAACCGGGGACAGTATCGTATTTTTCCGTCAAGCAGTACTGGGCAGGTTACCTTTCAAGGTACTGGGCCCAGTAAAAAAGGTTACCAATTCCATGCCAGCGGGCGGTCCGGTGGGGCCCTTTTAGGTCCCGCTGTAGGGGGTTCGGGCACGGGGGGAACGTCGGGGCCGGTACGTCGTCCGCGGACGGGGCACGCACGTCGCCCGGGTACCGAACCGGTGCGGCGTTGCGGTCCCGGGGCACGTACGTCGTCCGCGGTTACCAAAAACCATGCGGCGTTCCCGGTCCCGGGCAGTAGTCGTCCCCGGCATGGGCCCCGGTCCCTCTTTTGCGGCCCGGGCCTTTTAAGTTCGGTGGTACCGGGGACAGCCGGCCTCGACGGACGCCCCAGCACGCGCCCAGATAAAAACAAAAAGGCATCGCGGGCGCCATCGGGTAGCCACGCAAAAAACCCCTTTTTTAAAAAATTTTAAAAAAAAAAATTGCTTTTTAATTAAGAGGTAAAATTAAGATATATTATTTTGACAGTGTAGGGAAGAACAAGTCAGGGAAGTAGACAGAACATTTTATACAGGAAAAAATTTTTATCTCAGACCCGGGACTCGAACACGAGATACTTCCTCCACTCCCGCACCCCCTTCACCACTCGGATACTGCACCTATAAGTAGCAGGCGCGTTAGCGGGCTTAGAGAGTTTGCCCATGAGGGGGTAATTCAAAAACAAAAAAAACTGCAGAACATAACATGCGTTTACGATAAAATTTGTAATAAGAATTGTTATTTTTTTTTTCTTTCTTATGATATGGTTTTTTGTGGGCGAATTTAGCATTAATTTTTAAAAAATTTTCAATGATATGCAACAAAACACTAGATAAAAACTTTAATGGGTTTTATAATAATGACAATAATTTTGGCAAATTTTTAAAAATTTTGAGGCGGAAAAAATGTATTATAAAATTGTCTACCCCTATGAACAACAAAAAAACCAATAATTTAGGTCATATTGGATTAACACAAATAAAAAGCATTATCAAAAAGAAATTTTCGTTGGTTAGCAGTCGACTTTAAACTTGATGTGAAAATAAATAAAAATACGAAATTCTGAATGCGGAGGATTTGTGAGGAAATAATTTTAATTAGGCCTACTTAAATATGTAATTTACAAATAATAAAATAATTAATGTGGGCAAAAAATGGAAATGTCCAAGGATTTGTTTTTGTAAAAAGATCCCCTTTTGTGAATCTGCTTAATTTATGAAAATATAATAATTATAAATTGATGTATTATTATGTTTATTGTATTAACTATTAAAAAAATTTTGATCATAGTTAATTTAAATATAATAATAAAAAAACATTTTTGGTGAAATTTTGTTATTTTGAATTGGAAGATAGGGTATTATAGTAGCTGGTAATAGGGATATTTTTTATTTTAAAAACAAATTTCTTTGTAGAAATAGTTAAAAATGTGTGCTAGAATTTAAAGTAGCAAATCAAAATTACGGAACGTGCACCTAAAAAAAAATTCCCCTCAAATCCCTTAAACAACTAAGTTTCAAGCAATTCCAAAATAAATTTTTGGGTTTGTCAGTCGTGTACAAATTACAAATTTAGTATTGAGGTAAGTCGGGAAGTCCATTTTAGTTTTTGTTATAATTATAATTATTTTAAATTTTAAATCGTATTTTTTATTTGTTATTTTATAGCATGTTAGATTGAAAAACGTCTAAACATATAGGTTTTACTACATGTAGTACAAAAATAGTATTAAATTTTAAACAAAAAAAAAAAAACAGCGATTTTTCGGTTTTTCATCCAACTCTAATGGCAAAAATTTTTTAAACTGAAACCCGCCCCCGAGCCTCCTCTCCGAGATCACATCGACATACACACAACAAACATGCCTCTTGGTTCATTATAGAAATAAAAAAACCCCGTTCCAGTAAGTTTTTTAAAAAAAAAACATGTATATATATTTATAAAAATTTATCCGTAATGAAGTTATAACATTTTCTAAAATAATTTTTATATTCTTTTTTAATTTACAATACTTTAGCCATGAATAACTTTCAGAAATGCCTCCTAGATTACCGGATCCTCGTTCCCGCCTGCCCACGCCAAGGAGGTTACTTTATTCTACTCCTTGGTCCACGCAACAATTTTTGATTTGGGTGCAGTTGTTCGCAATGAGCATTTAGCGCAAATTTACCAAACCCCAAGACTTGTTTTTTTTTGTTGTAAATACTTTTAAAATGTAAAATAAATAAATTGGATTTTAGTCAACCCATCAGTTTAAAACTGTTTTTTAGGGGGGACAAAAAAATCAAAGCGACCGGGCCAAACCCCGTGGGCCCCCGACGCAATCGAGAGTGAGCGAAAACCCAACAAAGATCGATATTTTTAATAGAAAATAATTAAACGAGGGAGCGAAGCGACCAAAGTGAATTAATACAATTTAAAGGGCTTTCATTCTGTTAATCTGCGTGCGTGGTGTGGTGTGTGTGGGGACTTTAAAAATTTAAAATCAGCCAAACGCTGAACATTTTTGCGCTAAAAATTTAAAAACAGACATCCGGTACGGTTTACTGAGAACTGCTAACAAAAATAGCAGACCCATTGCGTTTTAAACCTACAAAAATTTTAAAAATTGAAAAATAGGTCCCAATGTTAAAAATTATTTAACGAAAATGCTGTGATTTCGAAAAAATATTTTATGTTTTTATTTATACCTGGCAGGGGAAATGCCGTGGTCCAAGGTTACGAAGTTTTCACGTCAATAAGGTACCCCCAAATCCCCTCGAGATTTAGTAAACCTTGCAATACTTACGTATTTTGTACGTCTATGTTTTCCAAATATGACAGATGAGGACTACACGCATTTAGGCATTTAAAAAAAATATTTAATTTTTTTTAAAGAGGCGAGATCTGGCGGTCGTCGTCGGGAAAATTTTTCCCTTTTCCCCATGATACCTCCCCCTGAAAACCCCCCTCCCCAAACCCGTGGGGGTTTGGCCAGCATGGGCCCCCCCTCCCCCAAAGCCCCCAGGCTAGAGTGGTGCATTATGAGTGACCAAACGGTTGACGCATCCTTAGTCAAAAAAAAAAAAAAAAAAACCCAACCCACGACGAAGCAGACGACAAAACTCGGCGGTGACACAATATGCAGTTGAAAACGACCCCCCCCCCCCCCACCCCTGCCCTCGGCCTTAGCATGCGCCCGGGCTGATTTCGTCACAGGCCACATCCCTCCCCCGGGCCCAAACGTCGGCCTGGCCCCTTGCCTCTGACCCACCTACCCCCAAAACCCACCCCTTTCGTGTGGCGGGTTTGGCGACCTAACGGTAGTCATAGATGGAGTGCGAAAAGAGAAGTTACCGGGTACCAAACAATGGCCACCACCGTTTAACAACGACTTTTTGGTTTTTATTATAGCAATCAGGGTATGGACAGGCGAAACCCCCGGGGATCAACGCCCGAATCAAAAAGGGAATCTCAGGGGTTTTTTATACAGACTTTCTTGATAATCTTATTATCCATATAGATCAATATACAAGGTAAGTAGAATAAAATACATATTTATTTAATATAAATAACGTTTTAAAACAAAAAAATTAACAATTGCTGGACAGCTAAGTAGATACGCATTCCCCATTAGAATTTTAGTTTGTGCCTAGGGGTACGTTTGGTCGTAAGTCGTATGACTATGAGGCAAATTTTAAAAATTGTCACGCATAAGGTATCTAGGAGGCAGTGCATTCACCAACGAAAACGTTTTTAACATAAAACACTTATTTAAAAGGGCCCCAACAAGGAATTTTTCAACATTGCCTGAATACAAATATTCGCAGACGAACCCAATTGTTGAATGTTTTTCATCCATTTGATTGTTTTAGTACAACGATATTATATTTTAAGGGGAACAGCAAAAACGATCGAACCCTTTTCATAGGATATTAAGCATTTTGTCGCATTAAAAATTTGAAGCAACATCGTGAATAATGAAAAAAAAAACTGTCTTGTTAAAAGATTATATTATTTGCAAAGTTTGACGCATACGTTCTTTCTTTTACTTTTGGATAGGGGTAGGCCTACGTATCAAGTTTTTCTTGTTTCATTTAAATTTAAAAGCAAAAAAAAATACGCAAAGAAGTTATAAGAATAATAATGGAGATGATGGTACCTGATTAATCTATTATTCGTGCAAAGTTACAAATAAATGTCGAACATTTGGTTTATACTTTAAAAAAAAAAAATCGACATCGCTCGTTACGGACAGAGAGGTTGAATATTTAAGGCTCTACCACAACAGCAATCCCGCCCTTTTTCCCCCCCCCCCCCGGGAGTACCAATTTTATACATCCCGTTACCGGGGTGTGCCCTGACAGCAGTGCCTCGCCAGTAACGCCCTGCCCGGAACATCAGTAAGCCCGTAACTCGGCCCGGTTCGACAGCAGTGCCTGCCCGTACCGCCTGCAGGACGGACAATCGTACATGCCCCTTACTCGGCAGTGCTTCTACAGCGGCCCCGCCAGTACAGCCCTGCAGGAAATAGTACATGCCCTAAAATGGCAGGCTTTGCAGCGTACCCCGCCGTACACGCCCGCAGGACAATAGTACATTTTCCCGTAAAAATCGCAGTGCTTGACAGCAGTGCCTCGCCAGTACTTGCCCTGCAGGACACACAGTACAGCCCGTTATTCGGGTGTGCCCTTTACAGCAGGCCTCGCGTATTTCCTGCAGGACACATCAGACATGCCCTTTTCTCGGCTGTGCCGTTTACAGCAGTGCCCGCCCGACCGCCTGCAGGAACATCAGTACATGCCCCTTACTCGGCGTGCCGTTGCAGCGTGCCTCGCCAGTACGCGCCCCCCCCGGATCGTTTATACATGCCCGTACCCCTCTGTACGGTTTACAGCAGGCCTCGCCAGTACGCGCCCCGCAGAATACGTTTATACAGCCGTAACCCGTCTGTACGGTTTAAACAGGCCTCGCCAGTAGCGCCCTGAGGATACGTTGATACATGCCCGGTACCGTCTGTACGGTTGACAGCAGTGCCTCGCCAGTACGCGCCCGGTATCGCACGTTGACACATGACCGTGAGTAGATTGTGATATTGGCAGCAGTACCTCGCCAGTACGCGCCCAGCAGGACAAAATGTTACATGCCCGTTACCCGGCACTCCGCCAGCACGAACAGTGCGTGCCCAGACCGTGCCTGCACCACTGTGTTTGCTGGTAAAAGAACATGATGAGTCCAATTATTGTTTATACTTATTAAACCTAACTGTTCTAAAAATCTCAGAAGTTATAAAGGTTCTATGATATTCTAACTAACGTCTAATGTAAAAGGGTCGTATTTGTGGAGTTTTAAAACATGTTACTAATTGGTGTGGTATATAATGTTTCAAATTCAAAATTAGCTATGTTTATATTTTGGCGGGAAAAGTGGACAATAAAGCATACGCGGCTTCGAGCTTACAATCAATGTTTTTAAATGTACGTTTTTCAATGCTTCAATTTTTTTATCGAAGCAGACACATAGATGACTCTATTGCTGGATAACGTTTAGATAATTCTACATATTTCGTCTGAAGAACGAGATTGAAATATTGCGAAACGGTTTAAAAATGCATTTCGGGGTCTATTTATGTGTAAAACAGACTATAAAAAATTAAAATTGTTGGTCTGTGCCTTTTATTACGTTTATGGATATTAAAAAGTAGTGTTAAAAACAAGGTGTGTGCAGTTTTGTCCAGACGTTCAGCTTCCAGCTATTCCTTAATGATGTTACAAAACTTCCCCTTTTTTGAAAAGTTACCCGTTTGCCATTTTTTAAAACCCTTTTCCGCTAAAGTGATTTCGGGTTATTTTACACAGTAGTTTAATCAGGGTATTGAGAACTTTTGGTTAAATTTTTAGCTTGTTATACGGTTGTGCACCTTGCATCTTTATTTGAAGAGCTAGAGCAAATTCGTTACAGGCCTATAGTTGGTGTGTGGTTTAATCTATTAGAATTTTGATAGCAATAATTGGATGAGCGTAGCGAGCGTAGCGAGCGAAGCGAAGATTCCATTTCACTACACTGGAGAAAAAAATCCGGAATGTTTTCTTTCTTTCTTTCTTTTTTCTGTTTGTATTATTGTGTGTTTGTTAACACGATTCCGGCTAAACCGATACTCCAATTGTGATGAAATTTTCATGGAGCCTTCGAAATCTCTGAACTTAGAACTGCCACGTTTTTGAGCGCAATCGAAATTTTTTTTCTCATAAAAATCGCAATTTTACGATTTTTTTCGATTTTTAAAACATTTCTTCGACTTATAACACCTACATGCTTAATCCGATTTTAATGATTTTTTCACAGAACCTTAATTTATGAATTAAGATATTCTTGTGAAATTTGAGCGCAATCGAAAAACTATTTCTCATGAAAATCGAAATTTTACAGTTTTTTCTTTTTTAAAACAATTCTTTGACTTATAACAACTACATGCTTTATCCTATTGTAATGATTTTTTCACAGAACCTTAATTTTATGAATTAATATATTTGTGTAAAATTTGAGCGCAATCGAATAATTATTTCTTATGAAAATCGCAATTTTACGATTTTTTTCTTTTTTTAAAATTACGATTAATAAAAAAAATAAAGTTAATTTTTTATTTTATTTAATTTAATTTAAAAAAATCTTCGACTTAGTAATAATTTTTTCACAGAACAACAGAAAATCCGCATAACACAATGGCAGCCCAATGCACCAATATTACGCTCATCCAACAACGCGGCGGACTTAAGCGTTTTCCTAGTAAATTCAATTCACCCTATAGTTTGGTTGTAGAATTTGATTCGTTAGTCAGGTGGCAAAAACGGTCTTAGACGAGCTATTTTTGTTGTTGCTTTAGTAATATGTTCCAAGTTTATAACTGCTACTTCTACGCCACGGCACTGACAAACTTCCCCTGTACAATGCCTCGGGATAAGGATGGGGAAAGATGATCTAACGATTGACGCATTCCTATGATAAAATAACGTTTAAATATCGCAAATTAAAGTTTTTTCGATTACGATCTTTAAAAAAATCATAAAATTTAATTTATGATAGTCTTATTTTATTCAAATAAATAGACACTCTTTACTTTAGGAATAACCAAAAATGCCTTTATACTGGATCGATTCAAATACTTACATGGACACCATGTGGAATTTCTTCCCTGATGTTTAGATCGGCGCTTACGAGTAGCGTCTTTTCATCTATCGTCGGATCCAAGTCAAGAGTGATATTACCGAAAAAGTCCGGATCGTCCAGGTGACCGCGAAGACACGTTCTGAAATTCTTGGGATATACTTCGATCATCTAAAACAGAGATAATGGAGGATATATTCACAAATTCTGCCTAGGCCAGATCATTATTTAGAAGTAAAATTAACATTTATTTTTTAACACATTATTATTACTTAGAAATAAATGATTATTTTGTAATTGAGTCATTATATTTCGAATAGCTCAAAACCAATGCACAATAATATGAGGAATAAATAAATTAAAGAAGAAGAAACTTGTCCAACGTCACGAACCTATTGGTTTAGTACATAACGTACATTACATAATTTAATTGTCCAACGTCAGGAACCTATTGGTTTAGAAGTAACATTATAACGTTCATTACACAATTTAATTTCACAATTTAATTACGAGATGATATCAAGCCAATAATAACTTTATAATCAAGGAAATTCATGGCTTGATAACGCAAATCAAATTTGGTGGATTTGGGGGGTTTGGGAAAAATGTGGTTTAGGAAATGATTCTAGACTTAAATTCATAAAACTAAAAAATGACAAATAAAATAAAATGATTAAAATAATTAAATAATTGACTGTGCGGAACCAAGTGTTTCGTATGGGATTTGTGTTGTATGCCGCATCACTGAAACAAGTGGTCGAGAAAATTGATATTTATGTTATTATTTTATCGTTGGAGATTCATGAAAGTCTATCAAATACACTGTTAAATATCGCGCAACACGTTGATAAAATTGTTCTTTTTGAGCGAGCGTAGTGAGCGTCTCCACTTGACTCTTATGGCTCGAATGTCTGTTTTTTTTGTTTTTTTTTGTTTGTTTTCTTTTTTCTGTTACTGCTTCGATACAGGTCGCACCGTTTCTCTGATCGACCTGAAATTTTGCACACATGTACATACCACCTAGGCGGGTTGCTGTATAGTTTTTGAACAAAATCCGATCGTTGGTTATAAAAAATAAAAAAATAAAAAAATAAAAAAATATAAAAAATGTATTGATCAATATGAAATTTTGCAGGGTCAATAAGTAAAACATTCTCTTCTATTTTCCAAATTTTCAGCTAAATCGGTCAAGACCTTAAAGACTTATTAGTAATCATAATTCGAAAAATGATGTTAAAAAATGAAGGAGGCAGTGAAGTGACAAAGATACACTTAAGAAGGCATGACGTGAATTAGAACAATGCAAAGATGTTGGAATAGTATAAAGTGTACAATATCAATATCCAGTTGGGCCTATACTGTGTGGTGGGCCTTATGGGAATGTCGTACTCGGGTTATGTTGCACGTACCGGTGCTCGCTCAACAACGCGTCCAACTGAGCGTTTTACTAGTATTCCTAATCCATGTTTGCAATTCTTATGAAATTTACTCCTGAAATACTTAACATTAAAAGTAAACTATACAACATACAGTATTGTAAAATAAAAAATCCTCCTGTCATTATGTTATCTCATAGAAAGTCTTTTTTTAACGCAAACAAATATAAAAAGTCATCTAGGTGCCCGTTAGGCGCCGCATCCAAGCCGTGGCGCGCTACACACTCAAGCACCTTATACAGCAAGCAGAGTTGGGGTCATTTCGAGGTGTTACCTAGCCGTCATGTAACGTGATGTGAACTTGAAAACTATCACAATCGAGGGGATTAGGTACCTGACAACACATGCCAAATTTATTGGGGTACGACCATTCCTTCTGGTGAAAAAATGGCTTGAAACAAGCTCAAAAATCACTTTAAGGATGTTAGCTTCTGCTACTACTGCTACTGCTACTACTGCTACTACTGTCTAATCCGTCAGTTTCAATCGGCCCCGCGATTCTGACCATGCACGGGTGGGGCTACAATGTTCATATTTACATGTACATTTAGGTTATAGTAATATAGTCTCTTTGAAAAAAAAAGTTGAAAAAGTTTGCTGGAAGGCTTCCAAATAAGGTTTTAAAATAAGCCTTATACACTAGGCATACAATCAACAAGTAACTATAGTTACTTGACACTTTGTGACGGTACAAGCAGAGTTAGGCGGGAAAGTGCGATACGTAAACAAATAGCGGACATTTAAAATTTTCTTCTTTGTGTGGAACGAGAAAAGGTGTCATTTTACTCTCATAAAACAAATCAGAAACCGTCCCTGGCCTAGGCCCAGATGTAGAAAATTATTTATATACAACAGTGTAGGTCTAAAGTTCCATTAGGCTATAGGACTAGATAAAATAAATACTTACATTACATGTTTGACAAGCCTAGCCAACCCTAGGCCAGCACAACCTTGTTCTGACACACTTCCCGCACAAATAACTAGTTTTGATTACTAAAAGCCTAATTCAGATAAACGATAGTATGATTGTCCACCTAGGCTATACAAAAATTTACGGAAATAATACACCTATTCTTTTCTTGCAATGATCTCACGCAAAACTCCTGTCACTATATAAAAACAAAAACAAAAACTGTGCAAATTTTCGATGTACTTTTGATAATCATTTGATCTACATGGCTGTGGATGCAGTGAAAGGTATAAAATAACATTAGTTGTGCGCTTTTTGTAGCATGAGCAAGTTTCAATTGTATGTGAGTTGCCTAGATTTAACCACCAGTCCTTATACCGTCGTTATACCATGGTTATACCACCTATACCCAGGATGTACATGAATCCGGATCGAGATATTTTACATCCTATTGCTATTGCTAATACCAAAGAAATTAAATCAACTTTGATAACATTTTTATATTTTAACAAATAATTTTGCAATGGAACTTGAAAAAGTAATGAGATTACACACATAACAAAAACTTGTAGAAATACAGCCAAACCTGACACACTCAAAAGAAATGAGATCTAAAAAAATGGCCAAGCTCATCTACCCTTCCACATTTGCGCATACTTAATTCATAAACGTACAGTGTCCCATAACAGCATCCTCGAAAAGCTTGGCAAAATAAAATTTGCATGTTATTACGTTAAAATTAATTAGAAAAAAGAACTTGGATGAACTTTTACGTTAAATTAATAATCGCAAATTCTATTTTGCCAAGCTTTTCGAGGATGCTGTTATGGGACACTGTACGTTTATGAATTAAGAATGCGCAAATGTGGAAGGGTAGATGAGCTTGGCCCTTTTTTTAGATCTCATTCCTTTTGAGTGTGTAAGGTTTGGCTGTATTTCTACAAGTTTTTGTTATGTGTGTGATACTCTGCAGAGCGTTCACCGTTACACGCTAAATTATTTGAGTGGTTTGTTTCATTCAATACGCCGAGCGGATGGTCACTTCACTCGTTTTGAGTGTTCGTCACTCATTTTTTACTGGAATTGTCACTCGATGTATTGGGTGATCATTATTTAGCTCAAATGTGCTGAGTGACCGTGTGACACGCTCTTTTGTTAGCGAGTTTAGTCAATATTGGCGGGATTTAAA